>JAHWFP010191442.1:0-19808 GCA_023313725.1 Lithobius niger
AGATAAGATAAGATAAGATAAGATAAGATAAGATAAGATAAGATAAGTTTATTGCCCGAAAAAAGACAATGGGAAAACAGGAAGGGATCTGTGTGATCCACTAACACCTGACCCAATTTACACCACCATAAACACAATAAAACAACAATAAAACAAACAAACACGATGTTGCCACAAAAACACATTTACTGATCAGTGATTTATGTTTACATACGTTCACTTACTATCTTGCATAAACATTTCATCCTACCATCAGAAAACAACAGCAGCCTGTCTCCTTAACGACCACTACACTACTAAGTCAGGAGCATCTACAGTGGTGTTGGAAATTGTTAGAAGCGGTCGTCACCTGTATGAGAGGGTTAGAGGAGTGTGCCACGTCCTCAAGGCTAATTTTAGGTCTTTTATTTTTAAACAACAGGTTTTTTTTTAATGGAAAGAATCACAGTAATAATACAAAAAAAAACTCTACAAACAAACAATCTGTTGTTCGTAAGTTACCCTAGCCAACAATTAAATAGAGCAATGCTTTCGTGGGACACGTCTGCTTTGCATGGTAAGTTTCAATTTCAATTTTAGACAACTTGGCGCAGGCGCATTACCTTCTGGCATTAGTACAGCATACTAAAATACACACTTCTAACATACATTAGCCACACACGCTCCTATTGTTTTCTGTATGTTTCTGCTTCCATCTACTACGAATTGTTCTCAGTTCAGTGAAATTACGGAAACTTTAAAGTTTGTCTAAAACACGTGTTTAAACCTGTTATTTATGTTGCAGTACCACTAAATCCTGCGCGCCAAGTAGAGGCAGTGTTTGACCAAACCAAGGCTAAAGTCAGCTGGTCACCCCCTAAACTCCTGAGAGGTTTAGGTATGGATGGTTTTATCTGTACTGTACAGTGTACTGTTAAAAATAAATTATTCTTTGCCTACTTGCTTGTAAGTAATAGAGCATGGAAAAAGCTGGCATTGAAAAAGTTTATGTTGCTTACAGTTTACCGGTATGTTTCAGGTCTTGGCGCGTGGCAAAAATGGAGTTACGAGTTGCACATTTCAGATCACAATAACTACCCTATTGCTCACAGCAGCAACATTTCCTTAAATTCGTTTACTGTTAGTAATTTACGTGAGAACACAACATACTACATTAAAGTTCGGGCTTACTCAACTGGAGGCAAGGGTCCTTGGTCTGAGGAATTTCGTGGAAAAACCTTGCGCAAGGGTAAGTCTAAGAGTTACTTACTCATTCGCTGATACGTTTTTTTGATATTCCATTTTATTAGTTGAAAGTGTATGAAAGTGTATTTCATTTTATTAGTTGAAAGTGTATGAAAGTGTATTTCATTTTATTAGTTGAAAGTGTATGGTCAATTAAAGCGATTCACTTGGATGAGGGAATGAAGTTGGCGAATGAACGCGGCTAGGCTTATTAAATGTTTAATTCTACCTGGTATGTAACGTCAGACTTGCCCTGCATGGTTTGTGCACCTTTTCTGCGACAATAGCTTATGTGCATTTTATAACCACTACTTCATGCGTTTGTGTATCAGGACTTAACAACAAATAATTCTAGAATCACTTCTTTGTGCCTGTGGTTGGCAAGGTTCAATTATTCTTATCGTATGTTTTGTTTCGAATTACGAATAATTGGATGCTATCACTGACAATGTCATGCTCAGATTAACGTCAAACAAAAGTATACATGCCTGGGAGCTCTTAGACATTGGGTATTTTTTTTTAAACTGGCAGAATCGACAGACAAAGATGGTAAACGATGCCCAGTTAACAGAAGTGTAATATGTTCCTTTTTTGTTTGTTTGTTTGTTATAATTAGATGGTAGTGCCAACATGGTAGCCTCTATTGTTTGTGCTAGGTTCTGCCTAATATGAAAACTTTGTCATTTCAGGTGTCCGAGAAGGCTATCCTTTCCTCTTATGGAGCAGCAAAGACGGCATTCTTAAATCAAACATGGTGATTAGCACGGTGGAGCCTTTCATTCATCAACGGGCCTTTCATAGGTCACACGTCACAGGTAAAATTTTGTTAGACTCAATTTTTACTTGGTGCATGATTACGATACATATCGCCAAGTAAGTAGAATTATGTAACCCTTTCTATGTTTTATATGCATGTACTATTGTGCTTTGTAGATTTTGCGTGGTACGATGACATGCTATTTATGAACACAAACTCCTCACACATCTACGTGTACAACATGACATCACGGCAGCAAGCTTCACGCCTAGAAACCATTGGTAGTGCTCACAGCCTGGCTGTAGATTGGTTTGCAAGAAAGCTGTACTGGTCTAATCCCTATCAACAAGTGGTAAGATTAAATAAGTTACTGTAATCTGGCTGTTGTTTATGAAAAATTGTGAGTTCTACATTGATTGGTAAATTAAGGAGCCGTGGTATCTACTTCACTATATCTTAAGATGCTGGTTTTTATTTTTTCTCACTTTAAAGTGACATACTTAACAAATATGAGATTATCATCCAATATAAAGTAGATCTAGTATTCTAGTCATATTTGCACACACACACACACCTATAGGGAAGCCTGCAGAATACTATTTTTAGGTTGATGTGCATAAGTTTAATACTTGCAGGAATTTAGAGACTGTATATTGCAGTCATATGTTGCAATTGCAGTTGTGTACATTGAGTTAGCCATTAAGATTTTCATGACTAAAACTGTTTGGTTAATTCTTAATCCAGCTTTACTTCTTTTCACACTGCAGGCAGTGTCTGAAAATGCAGGTAGTACATTTCTAAAGTTTTTTCAATTTGTTTTTCAGATTTCGCGTGCTAACTTTGACGGTAGCCAGCAGGAACCACTACCCCTTCCAACAGTGGCTCGGGAACTGAACCTCGATTCCCCTGGCGGGTTTCTCTACTGGACCACCCTCTATTCCGTGGAGTGTGCTCGTCTTCATGGAAGTGAAAGACAAGTTTACTTCCAGGCAGGATTCTTTGCAGGCAAGCAGGGTAAACTCGTTGATGTACTTAGCATGGGGCTGACTGGCTGGTGGTGGTGTCTTGGTAGCCTAGTACGGTAGACATTCTGGTAACAAGTTTTTCCTTCTATATGATAAGCATACGAGGGTTGACAAGCTTGGTGATATAAAAAAATTATCCATTGAGGTTTGTGAGGATATTTTATGTGATGAATGAAAGTTGTTATGTGGTACTTTTGTCTAAATGGTGAATCAATACCGACTAATGCAGTTGGCTTAATTTCGAATTTATAACTTTATAACATTAAGACTGTTCTAAAATATTAAGGATGTACCCAGTACGTTGAAAGAATTATGTCAACACTTGATAAGTAGAACATAAACGTAGTAATGGATGAACATTTAAACTTTGATGCCGATGGTAAAAAGCACACGGCTTTTCATGGCTATTAGTTTTTCCTTTAGTTCTCAATAATTACGTTTCTCTAAAATTGTTACGTTGAAAGTGCGTTTATCGTACAATTTCCGTAAACATGTTGGCACCGTTTTGAGAAAATGTTTTAATTATCCTAAAAGAAAGTTCGAGTCACAAACAATGAAAAAGCTTGAAACTCGTAGTTGCCTTCGTAAGTTTATTGATTATCTAATACTACTAAAGAACTTTATAATTTATGGTGATGGTGTATAATAAAGCATGGTGGCAGTTGTATAAGCACATGCACTCTAATGCTAATTGCAGTAGCTTAAAGAGATTACAAAGGTAACAAAGCAGCATCTTTATTGGTCACCTAGTGTACAGTGGACAGCCGAAATACCAAGCTAACCCAGCACAGGTTCATAGTTGTTAGAGAAACGTTAGATAGCCGCAAAATATGTAGAGCTAAGTAGCATTGTTGCATGATTTATCACACTAAGCCGATACGCCCAAAATAATTGCTGAAAATTTGCATGCCTTGAGTTAACAAACGATTAAGTTTGCAACTGCTAAAAAAATGACTGGCTTTTTCAATTTCGAGACGAATAGAATAGAACTGAGAAGAATAGAATGGAAAGGAATAACAAACAATTTGAAAAAGTAAAGTTACGTTTGATGTGAATTTAAAGGTGTTTGATGGGGTGGTTTGTTTTTCAACTCCTCATTTAAAATGCATAGAAATTTAACTGTATTTCAAGTATTAATTTTTAGGCAAATTTTCATAATGATGATAAAGTAAAAAGTTTCATTACACCATATATTTTAAGGCAAAATCAAATGTGTAAAACAAATAATACAGTAGGCGTCCTTTATTTACGTTGTGAGCTCTACAGGGGATAGAGTAGAACAAACTGCACTACATGGTGAGTGGTAGTATTGCACATGTATTTATTGGAGTTGTGGAATTAATGTGTATCGTTTTATGTAGTGCTGGGTCTTACCGTTGACCTTGATCATCACCTCGTATATTGGCTTGTTCGGAGTCAAGAAGGGTCTCAACTGTTCCGAGCGACCATGGCTGGCCATGCATTAACCAATGTGAGAGAAACTGTTCAGGAAGTCGGGCTTATTCACGAAGATGTTGTGTAAGTTTCATATTTTTTGTGAACAGTTAGTTATAAATTAATTGAGAAAAACATTTGCACCAAAGCAATGTAAAGATATATAGCTATACGGTAATTACATCCCCTGAAATACAGGAATGACAATAAGACATGTCTTAATTCATTAAAATTTTTGCCTGGATGCGGAAAATTCCAGATTAAACACTTGGATTCCCCCCCCCCCCCTCCCTGATTTTTATAATGAAGATCGGTATACTTAAAGGCTTTGATGAGAGGAGAAAAATAATAATATGGCTGTTGAATGGTAAAAACAAATTTACCCCATTCGGGAGGGGTCCAAAAGAAGTAACGGAAGGAGTAATCTGTCATTCAAGTCCATAATTTTCTGAATCCAAAAATTTTCAATATTTGGCAGTGGTGAGGTTTCTCCCGTCCCATAATGTGGGGGGATTGAAAGCATTGGGCAGAGTGTTACTGAGGGGGATTAAAAGCACTGGGTAGAGTGTCACTATCACAAATATTTTATTGCACGCAAATTTTGGGCAGAGTGTTACTATACCGCGAGTCACGACTGTTTGCCGTGATGTCATCATGAGTAATCCACTGACGACTGAGAATAGCAGATCTTAGTGGACTAGACAGGGACGACGCTAAAGGGGGGGAGGCAACAGGGGCGCTTGCCACCCCCTAAATTTTTGGCCACCCTCCTTGGTGCCCCTCCCCCCCACCATCAGATCAATATCAAACTTAAAAAGAAAGAAAATTCTGGTTACTTATTGAGAAAACTACGTTAGTTTCTTTCACAGCGACAGGAAGACACTCCAATGGAGCCTAGTTGTTGCTGTGAGAGTTGTAAAATCATATTTTTTTCGTCTGGATTGAAAAACATTCCAAAAAAAATGGTGTAGAAAACAGCTAAGAACGTTCAGTGTGAGAAAGAATTGCAAGTGTTATTTTTACTTTTTTTTTTGGAAGTAGAACTTTCGGTTCGCCCCCCCTGGCTAAAATTGCTGCCCCACTGCCGCCTCCCCTTAATGTCATTCTAGCGTCATCCCTGGGACTAGATCAGTCACATGACACTCGCGTTGGGGCAAATAGCTGTGGTACGTGGTTTAGAACAACTAAATTCATAAAGCCACAACCTACATGATCAACTTAAATTCATGACCAAAACTTTAAACTTTGAATCCAAGTATCATGCTCCGTGCTAGTTGTATTAGTGCATAGAGCTCTAAGTTCACACGCAACTCTAAGTTAATGTTGCCGTTTGGGGGTATCTCACGTAAGTAAGTGCCAACTCTATTAATTATTCTAATTAGTCCGGCAATGAGTCTGCTCTATTCAACATTTGTCTGGCTTCATTCTTTATGTTACTTCATGACCTAAGGCAGTATTGTGACATAATTTTCAAGGGGGAGAAGGCTTTGCAGTGTTTATTATTTTTATATTCAGTGTCATTACTTCAAAAAAAAACATACATACCAGTAAAACTTTACAGCCACTTTCATGGTGGAGACAAAAACATGTCTTTGCTGCCGTAGTTCCTTATGGCTTAGTAATACAAATAGCACTTATAAGATGCATTCGCTGAGCAACTATCTTGAAACACTAATTCTCAAATGCGAAAGACGGGGGAGGCATTTGTTGGCTTGTAGTTTGAGCCAAAGTGTTGGATTTAGATTCACTTGATTTTTTTTTCATTGTTTATATATTCATCCTGATCTAAAGTTACTAACTCTGCATTTCAGTCGTGGACCAGTACGTTATTACAGTGATCGTTTGTTTTGGCTCTACAACCAACGAGAAGCACTGATTACTGACATGGGTGGCAGCAATGCGGCTACCCTCCATGGTCCAGGTCTCTCCAATCTAAAAACCTTAACCATCATTGACCCTCGTCAACATGCATTTCCAGGTATGTACGCAACAGAAATTTCAATGCTTACTTGCTTTTAAAATCCCCTCAGCATGGTGGCTGAGTAGTGGCTGACTAGTGGCGGTCAGGTCTGTAACTGGAAAAAAAAACCATGGTAAAATCCTTTACATTCGTATGCCGATCAGTATAGGCTCCTTCAGCATGGGACCTATTCAAGTCTATATTCCCGACAATATCTTGGCCAATGTGTCCTATTTCAAATTCCAGGTCCCCCACCTCCATCCTGCACTTTTTTTCTTTTGTAGAATGTATGGCTAGGTTTAAAAAGTGAGCTTTTACACCAGTATTATGACATATGGTTAAACAAAATTAATTTAAAACCTTTGTGTTGGTTCAACATCTCACACATATTTTCTAACCACTTATTTTCTTTTTCGTTACAGATGGTTTTAATAAGCACACACTCAGTGTACGACCAGATCAGGTGCCACTAACAAGCATTGTTGTAGAAGGGACATGGCAGGGTTTCAACGTTTCCTGGCAACCAGTAACCAATGTCAATTATGGAAAAGTCTATTACGAGATCAAAGTGGATTCCGATTATGATAGAAATACTGTGGTATGTTGCACGATTGTATACAAGAAAATTGGAAATAAGCCAACAGCGAAAATCGTTCACTAGAAAAGAGTAGTACAGTAAGCCACCTTTATGCACTTACCGTTTCATTTAAGTGACATGCAGTGCCACAGATAGGCATTTTCAAAGTAGAGTGCAAAGGTAAATTGTAGGGACCCCAAAACTAAACAATTTTGGGTTCATGGTTGTGGCCTACTTTATAGGAGTTTTACGTAAAAGTTTGTGCACACTGCTTTGAATTGTGGGCTCCCTTGTCTCCTAGGCCTGGATTTTAACAAGCAAACCAGGCCATTACCAGATCACTGCCATAAGTACCGCCTTCACTGATAAGGCCACGTGTCCACTGGCGTAAAGATAGCTCTCTGAGCCTGTTAATGGATTCAGTGGACAAGTGGCCGTATCGGCAAATGTGGTATGGCAGTGATATGGAGATGGACTGGTTCCCCAGTTAGAATCCAGTTCATGTCACTTGAATGAAACCATGTGAATCCAATTTTTGCTGATGGCTTATTTCCAACTTTCCTCTATATTATTTACAGCAATTTATATCTATTCATTCGTTGTGTACAAGTATGTAGAGATGTATTAGATGTGGCATAATCTGAAGAAGTTAAGCAATGTGTACCTTGTATGCATTACATTCACTGGAATTTTTACACGTACATTAAAAAGAAAAAAAAGGGAATGAGTTGATTAATTGCAACCATTTCTTACTCTACCTCAGATTGTGGGGTTGATTTGGTTGAAGGGGTGAGGGGTTATCGATCATTCCTACATTTTAACCTCTTGACGACCAGGTTCTAGCAGCCTTACTCCTTGCAGCTACCAGCATGTCTTTTGCTTTGCTGCAGTCACTGAACTGCTTCCCTGTCTTTGCTTGTTTAGCTTTCATGAGTTTGCGTATTAATTGTTAATTAATAATAAAAACATTTTCTTTGATGTATTATTAAATTATTGGAATTGTAAACAAACAGTAGCCATCCTTACCTCATTGTGCTTGTATTATAAGATTATGTGAAGGCAAACCAAGCAGTGTTACATAAAAATACAAACAATGTTTCGAAAATTTTCAATTTTCGTCATCAGGTTAGCAATAAAATTAAAGCATGGCAAAAGCCACTAAGTTATCCTACATTAAAAGCATAAAACAGAAATTTAAAACGGATAAAAACCACCAATTTCTTCCCTCAAAAGAGGCAGAAATGGCAGCTGAAAAGCAACGACCCATATGCTCCGTTGGGATGCCACGTCGCAAGGCGTATTATAAGGGCATATGCATAGCCTTAAAGTGCTAATTATTCGACTCCATAAACATTGTGTATATTACTATTATAAATAAATAAAATTAGTCCAATAATAACAAATACATGCAATACAAAAAAATAGTAAATGATTAATTTTCCTTAGTATAAGTTATTCAGTGCTGCCTTGTTTTTGTCTTCCTGCAAACGAGTAAACACGACTTGAACTCTCCTTTAATGAAAGTTAGTAATTGAAAGTATATACTTATTATTTTTTTTAAGATTACTGAATCCACGGATTATGTATATCCTGAAGCCCAACTTCTTCCACCTCACACTAGAATTTCAATTGCCTTGAGGTCTTTTACTTACTGGAGTTCATCTCGAAGAGTGATTAAAACCTTGTTTTCACCAATGTCAGGTAATTCTGTAAAACTTACTTAAAATTTAATGAGTTTGAATTATAAATAAGCTACATGTTTACATTTTTTTTTACAATATATAAAGAGGTGGCATTTTACAGAATTATTATTTCAATGTACGAATCAATAACTATTAAAATCATCTAATTTTTCAGTTCCATCAGCTCCTCGACACCTGCGGGTATTCATCGTCCACGAAAAGTTGAATTTTAGCCCCTCTAAGCCAGCTGTTTTGGCTGAACTTCGATGGTCTGAACCAGAAAGATCCAACGGCATCATTCTAGGGTACAAAGTGCTTTGCTGGCGAGAAGATCAACCACACATTCACCACCTTGAGTGTAATGTTACACTTATACAACCAAGAAAGCTTGTTTACCATTTGAGAGGTCTCCACCCTGACTCTACTTACTATTTTCAGGTATGAAAACTTAAATGAAGCAAATTTAAAACACTGTTCTTGTTTTGTATTTGATAGTCTTAACTTGTATAATTTTAAGTCGAATTGCTGGTTATGTCCTGTCCTGTATATCCTTTATACTACATTGGCAATTTCTTAACATTGTGAACTGTAACACTCAGTGAAGGTAGTATTGTTGGTTTACAGTAGCCTGCAATACTCTCACAGCGTGTCATGAGGAAGGAAAGTGTCACGCTTATTAGCCAGAACCCACTGGAAAAGGCCAAGCTTGCCCCTTCACTTACAATAGAGTTGGAGTGGCATAGTGCATTAACCAGTTAGTCATGGTCGAGGGCCATCACATAGAGCTATAAATGGTAGCCCACTGCACCTTGAAATCTGCCTGTAACTGGCATTAAAATGTTTTGAAAAATTTTGCAAGAAATCAAGTGGGTGGCTGTACACTTTTCTCTGACTACCACAAATGCATCAAAATTGCAATACAACCAGTCCATACTGTCGGCAACTGCTGGGCTGTCATGATGGCATTTTCCAGAAGACACACATAGTCGTACCTGCTTACCCAGGTGCTGCCATCTTCAATAGCCTCACAGAAAACTTCGCATGCACCAGCAAAGTGCTGGCGGAATTCAAAACTGAAAAAATTTGTCTCTCTGACTTAAAACCAAACTTACCGTGGTCCGAGCCAGTCAGTTATCGCCAGGGGTAGTGATGGTCTTATTTTCTAATGATTATATATTTTTTTACAGGTTAGAGCTTTCACCGAGGTTGGAAGTGGGCCAGGCAGCACAATGTTAGAAGCAAAAACTTCAGGTATGAAATATTACTTACCACAAAAAAATTACTGCACATAGATTCATCTGTAAGATCAATACGCACTCACGAATTGTTGATTATTACAGAAGAAACTCCAGTCCCTCGTTTATTGTTGGCCAAGTCAAGTGCAGTTGAAGTGGCTGACATGGACACTCATGAGGAACAGTTAATTGCTATGGATGTCACAGAACCAGTCGATGTTGCATTTCTGAGCCAAGACGATACAGTCTTTTGGATTGATAGCAAATCTGGAATCATGAAATCCAACATTAATGGAGAAAATCGGACTCAGGTAATAATTAAGTTTCATATTATTACCATTTTAAGTACGATATACCTGCGCTTGAACATTGAAGAATAACTTTCCTGTTTAACACTCATGGTAAAACAAACTGAAGGGATTTTATCACGTAAAACCTAACAGTATAACACTTGCCCAAACAAAGGAGGAGAAAATATTACTCAATACTTTGTTGACTGTCTGGTCAACTCGTCTGCCTTAAATAGTGGTATGCTTCTTTATGAACACTGAACAGTTTTTCCCATACAAACACATGTGTATCCTGATGTATTTTGAATTTAATGCTGACAGTGTAGCCTACCCTTGACTTCAATCAATGTTTCATTATTCTTTCTTTAATTGTTTAGCCCATCTGTTGCTTTAATTTACATGTAATGATTTGTATGTGATGTTGCTTTTCTACAAAACCTTGTTGGAATTAAAAAACTTTACGCTTTTTGGCCTAAGTCCTAATATAAAACTGTAGCGTTGCATAGTAGAAGAAATGTTTCAGATTTTCTCTAACTCGTGTTGCTTTTCTGTGTGCACAGATTCGAGCTTTGGAGTCTATGGGAAGCAGCATCTCAGTTGATTGGATCAGCCGTCTCCTGTATTGGTCAGACGTTGGGGATCAATTACATGGCAGTCGAATCTGGAAGATGGGGCTAAACAGCTACTCTACATCACCAGAAATGGTACTGGAAACTCAAGGAAGCATTAAAACCCTTCGCGTCCATCCTTTCTCCAGGTATTTAATTTGTCATATACGTGAACAGTTTCTGAAAAAATTGCATTACCTTTAAAAGATTTCTTTGTTGTATTTTATCTATACAGATATGGCGTGCACATTGCACAATTCGTTTTTGCTTGATTTTTATTTTTAATTCTCCCCTTCTACTGTTATGCACTGTATTGAAATCTTTAAAGATGAGTTAAATGTTAAATATAACTTGGTATGACAAAGATAATCACTTTTTATTAATTAATAAAAACTGTGCACGTAATAGAATTAATGTTTGCCGCTTCCAAGTTATCAATAAAATGAGGACTGCTGAAATTGTGTTGGATAAAGGGTTTGTGTTTAAAGAATCAAATTTTATGAAGCAGGAGAGTAATTTTATGATTACTCCGAGTTCGATTTACCAGGAGATACACAAAGACTGGGTCTAGGGCCTCCACAAATTAGGGCTGCAATACCTCAAAAGTTCAATAGTTACGGCTGCAGCCCATGGGCTCTGTTTGATTCCTATGCAGACCTGTATTTGCCAAAGGGGTAGTGTTGACAAAGCAGCATCATTTTCATTGTTCCGTAAAGAAGCCCTAGAATGTGCACAACAGGGGATGTGCAAGAATGGGCACAATAGGGAGTGCTCAAGAATGTGCGCAATAGAGAGTATGCAAGAATTTGCAGATTAGGGAGTGCGCAGTAAGGGAGAAGACACACAGTGAAACTACTGAAAAATAGACATTTGCTGTTGAAAGTATCAGTAAAGTTTTGTGCTTGGTGGCAATCAGGTCAGTAGCCACAATTTGACCTTGCCACAACACAGCCAAGTCCTGAGATCCCCGAAAACTGTAACTCTCACTTGAAATATTTAAAATAGAGTGGGGAAATTAAGAAGAATTCTTAAACAAATATTCACTTTATTTTCTGGTAGAATAGACTAAAAAATATAGATGAGAATTCAGCAGCTCTGCAATGGATTAGGAAATGGGTTTAGATAGCCACAGGATTCCCTGCCCTGTTATGGGTAAAACCTATAAAAAGTCACTAAGTTAAAACCTTGCTGGTAAGGAAGATGCTATCGTGCTAGGGTGAGAGAAAGACACAGTTGAAAATAATAATTTTATGCTTCAAATTGCATCCATCAGAAGTTTTTGGATCATAGTATAGTACTTAGTACAGACGTTTCCGTTACTGAGTTTTCTTTTTTTTTTAAAGTAGGGTCTGCTGTTTAATATATTAAGTTAGTGAACTATCTTTAATGGATTGTTTTCTTCATAGCCTTTATTTTTGTTTTACAAGTCGTATATGTTCTGTCATTTTCATGTACCAACTTAAAGTATTAATAATTGCATTTCGGGCTGGTGCCTTTTATGAAATGCATTTATTGAATTATTGTAATCCAAATAACTCTGTTGAGCATGAAGTCGTGGCTGAAATCCTAAAAAAATATTATTGCTGGTAAAGTTCTTAAATTGTTCGTCTCATTTTAATTTTCTTGCGGGCAATAGAGTCATGGAGAGGACGCAGGTAAAGACCAATGCTTCTTTCACTTCACGTATCGTACGCAAACATAACCTTAGATCTTGTTTAATTTTTCCAGCATGCTTATATTCACTTTGGGTTATCCGGATCACCCTGGGCTGCTTATGACTTCTAAGATGGATGGTTCCGAACCCAAAATGCTGTTGGACAGTTCATCTCGTTACTTCACACAACGTCGAAAAAGGGAAACTTATGAACAGTGCTCTTGCCCAAAAGAGGTAGATGTCGGCAAGGCTCTTACACTGGACATGCTTGATCCAACGCAGCCTGAAGTACTTTGGGTAGACGAATTAAGTGGCCATATTTGGGCAGCTGATATAACTGGATGTCACTGCTATGTTGTCCTTAATTCATCCCTCGTGTACAACAATGGTAAATATTTTAAAGTAACTGTTTCTAGTTGTTGTCAGTCTTTTTAAGCTGACTTTGGTTATTTGGTAACTGAATTATGTAATAAAGCACTAATTTTCTGCTTTAAGGTCTACCTCCGACATCCATCACAGTGGATAAAACGAGAGTTTATTGGTCGAATGCAAGTTTGCACAGCCTCTACAGCCTAGAAAAGCCTCTCCTCCCTGGCATAAATATGGCCCCGCACGAAGGCAATCCCGTAAACACCGAAATCATCAATGGAGTTCACGCTATCACAGCCATTGGACGCAGCCTTCAACCCTTGCCAGGTGCATATCCAATACTAATTCAGAGAAACTCCTCATATGCTTAATACTAAGTGGAAGTATTGTGTTATATCTTGCACACTGCTGTAATAATCGCAGTTTCAGCATTGTGCTCTCACTGGATAAAAACTATGATTTACATAATGACATTCCAGTTAACCTGTGAAATGCAAGCTAATGTATTTAAACCAAATTGATAAATGACAATTTCTGATTGTGAGATTACTAACTATTCCTAGGGTTTTTTAATAAACAGAGAACAAGAGACAACCTCTTCCGCTTTCCTGTTGTTTATCATATGCTTTAAGTCTAAACAGAAGCTGGAGTAAAAGACAGGAGCAAAAGACAGTCATAAATTATAACTTGGTCAAAACACTTGTAATTTAGCTAGTGAAGTTGGAACTGTCCTACTTAAATGATGTCTTCCATCATTTATATAGCAAGATCATGTCTGAACACTTTTAATTAAGGAATGTCACTTCGTATTGGTTATCGACAAGTCAAAAGTGTTTGTTTTCATATCTTGTAACTTTACAGTACCGATGTGAAGATCCTTTATTACAAGTATTACAATGTGTTATCTTTTATTCTTTCAGATGCTCATTGCTTAGTACCCATTCAGTACAAGACGACTCCAGTCCTCTTGGGTCGAACTTCCTCATCCCTCACTTTGCAGTTTGAGCCAGTTGAATTTCCATCAGATTGCCAAAACATTTCTCGCCCAACGATGTACTATGTTGTTTATTACCGTCTCGCTACCGAAAACGACACTTACAATTGTTCGGCAGATATTGAAGGCTGTAATGTTTGGGTAAGATTTTCATGATTATGTTTTTTCGAAGATTGTAGTACTCCGCATTCTTTAACGAGGGTGGAAATTATGTGTAAGTAGTTGCACAGGAAAAATGATGTACTTTGGTGCCATACATTTTTACAAAAATTGGAAAGGATTGCAAGAAACCAGGTTAAAACCTGTATAAGCTAGTGTCATGGTTAGAATTACAACGGTATCTAATTGTCTTCAAACCACTAACTTTCATTCTTGATTAATTAATGAATATATTCTTGGTAATTGTTTTCACATTAAATTCTTCTTTGATAGTTTAAGAATTTAACTTCTAGCATCGCAATACAAATGCCCTTGTGTGACCCAAATAATCATAACCTCAGTTGGCTCTAAAGAAAACCAATAAAACAGAATCCTTCGCTCAGACTCATACTCTCAAATGATGCCTTATCCATAACTTTAACATGATCAACAGTATCTGTTTAAGGAGCACCACACTTGCATGTAAGCATAAACCTATATCAAAACCATCACTAGGTTGGTAAAATGTTTCAACTTCTGGCCCTTGGTACTAAATTAAGTATCTCCAGTTCTGAAAGGGTTCGACATTGCCATTTGATTCACGTCTAATTATGCAAATTATAATACATAATACATTTGTACATACAATTAGTTCATATATTGACTGTGTTATTTTGATTAATTGATATGAAATGAAGTAAAAATATTTTTTAATCGTTCATGTTTTATTTACAGAAATCCTACACGCTTCAGACAACCATACCAGACCTTCTACCACATCGCCAGTATGGCATCCAAATAGCTGTCGGCAGTTTCTACAGCCGTAGCCATTCCCTACTGACCCAGGAAGTATTCTTCATGACAAGTGAAGGAGGTAAAATATTACTAGAAATGCCGTCAGAAGAAAGCAGAAGCTAAAAGATTATAATAATACTTAATATTTTTATTATTATCGTAATAATATTACGAAAAATAAAGTATAATACATATTCTGCCATAATGTTCACAAAGAATCAACATTTATAATATTACTACAATTACCAACTAGATGTTGTTGTTAAACTGCAACTCTTTGTTCTAAAAGTTGTAAGTGAGTGTCACAAACAGTGGATATCATGTTTTGAGATATTAATTTTTCGTGTTAAAATCAAGAAACTTAAATATTTGGTTCAGAGGCAAATATATCACTCTTGAATTCAAGCTGCTCTCTCACACTGATATCTCAGTACAAACTGATTTGCCCTTGTTTAGGCTCGTCAATATGGAATACTCTGGATGAGATCACAGGCAGCTTGCTTTCAAGAGTGATCAACTGCTATTAATTGGCCTAGACGTAGGTGTCTAACATTCAGTAGAATGTAGCCCCTAACAAGCAGCAGTTTCTGCTTTTAAGGCTTCTGAAACCAGTATGTTTTGTGTTTGTTAACCTGTAACTCCGCACATTTGTTAATTTCTGCACTTTTGCCAATTTTGACTGGATGACATTCAATACATGAATGCAAAACGCAAGGAACGAACACCAGCAAACAATATAAACAGATTGATACTGCTTGCTGGCCACCCTGTTCGCCACTTTGGTTGTATATATGTAACCAATCCCAGAAATCTGACCTCTCAAACATCCAATAATGCTATTTTAATCAACTCGAAAACAGCTTTTCATTGCTGCAAACTTCAGACCTCCAGCTTCAATCAATATGAAACAATTTGTCAAAAAAAGCTTAACAACATATTAGGAGAAGGGATAAATACCACACTAATTTAATATTATGTTTTTTTTTAGGGGGGGGGGGAGGGGGGGCAGAGTGCTTGAAAACGAAGCTTTAAGCTTTACACCTTACATAGTGATACTGAGCAGAATAAAACTAAATGTAAATACTTGGTTGCTACGGCTTAAGTTTCCAACTCCGCCAATCCATAAACTGGAAATGTTTATGGGTATAGCCCTACAAGTTAGTGATATTAAAAGAAAGTGCAACAATCTGTATTTAAAAGTCTGGAAGTTTTCAGAATTCATGACAACATAGCATCAATTTAAAAATACCTTCTTTAATTCAATAATCGTTTTATTATCTCTGATTTGTTAGAGAACAATAACGTGTACTTAGAGGAAAATAACGGTGTTTTTTTTTATTTCTAGCTCCTTCCAATCCTCGCAATGTCACCATAGAAGTGATGAGTCCAGAGTCGCTTTTGGTTACATGGTCAGCACCAGAGCATCTCAATGGCCCCTTTGTGAACTATTTATTGTCGTGGGAAATCAAGGTACCTCTCAAGGGCCAACAACGCCAAGGAGAGCAGCAAGTTCACACGGATTCAAAGCCTTCCAATTCCTTCCATGCATTACTCAAGGGATTGCTTCCTAGTCAAACATACTTTGTCTCGGTTAGTATTGAAAAATCCTTCTCTTTAAAGCAATCACAGTCTACACTGTAAATTCGGTGCCACTACTACGCGCGTAGGGTGGTGCATTCCTGGAACTTCCTCCCGCACTATGTTGCTAATGCTCCGTCTGTTAACGCTTTTCTAAAAGGCTAACTTTCATGCCCTGTAGTTCTTAATTTCTTTGATTTTGTTTTGGAAGGGGGTTGAATTTGAGCCATTGATTCAGCACCGTAACGTTTTTATATGCGCTTTTAAATATTTCAGTCTACTACTAACAGGCTCGAAAACTATAAAATTCCTTTTACTTTTATTTAACCCTAATAGTCATATTATTAAAACAGTTTGTTTTTCCTCATTGTGGTAGCACAGGGGACTCATTAGACCCTGAGTGCTATGAGAAGTATCCCACACCTATAGTTCTCCCTCCCCCACAACTTTTACAAAACTTAGAAATTCTGCCTGGTTGGATGGGAAAGGTAAATGAAAGAAAGAAAACTAAGAAAACCGATGCATCCCTCCCTACATAGTGACTTAATGAAATATGAAGAAATAAAAAAACTTACGAAAGAAATACGAATGATATTATGGAAAACACATGTGAAGGGTTATAATTTTAACCCATAGCCGCCTAGATACGAACGTATGCCTTCAACGTATAATAGCGAAAAACTAAGTCCCCCGTGAGCTTTGTGAGGGGGCCCCGGGGACCCTAAGCATAGAGGGCAGTCACAGCCCAGTGGTCAGCTTCGTCGGCTCCAAACCAAGAGCATGCCGGTTCGAATCCGAGAACCGACCCAACTAAAAAAAGGGTCTGAAAGTTATTTCAGGCGGTTATGGGTTAAATGTTGAATTTATGATGTAGCGGTCTTGCTTATTTACATTGCTAACGCGTGGAGCACATATGCATCCACAAGTCTTAAAACTTAAATTTAATGTGTGCTATTGTAAGCGAATAAATAGCCAATTACGCCTACGGGATGACACTATATGGTTGTTTCACCGAATAAACTATAATGTTATTGCTATAATTATGGCCACATGACTTTTCTTTTCAGGTCAGAGCATACTCGGCTCGCATGGATCACTTGAGCGAGAGTCCCCGTACTGTAGTAACAACTTTTGCATTGCCCGGTGACTTGAGTCTGGCGGAAGTGTTGTCTTCACAGCTGCTGCTACGATGGCAAATGACTCTAAACCAAACTTTTGTTGACTACGGAGTTTATTGCAAATCGGTGAGTCTTAAGTGAGCTAAGTACCAAAGGTTTCTGTTGCAGCATATTACCATGCTTGTTGGCTGTATTAGACTACAACTTTCTCTTGCAGCATATTACCATGCTTGTTGGCTGTATTAGACTAGAACTTTCTCTTGCAGCATATTACCATGCTTGTTGGCTGTATTAGACTACAACTTTCTCTTGCAGCATATTACCATGCTTGTTGGCTGTATTAGACTACAACTTTCTCTTGCAGCATCAAATAAAATATTCGTGCTGTATCTTTACTCATGAGGAAATAAATTTGCCAGTTTTTTTTCTGTATAGTGCAAAGGATTGTTTTTTTTTACGTATAGTGTAAAGGAGAGTAAACTAGAGTTTTAATTTTAAAATGTCATAAATACAAAATTTAACTGTATGACTTTTTTTCTCTTGTAGTTTCAGGGTTAATACGTGCCAAATGCTACATTTAAAGACAGATTTTTGGTGTAGTTATGTTCTGTCTTGCGTCGAATAGAACATACAAAAAAATCCTTAGAAATTCGTAATAAAATTATCCTTCTCAATCACGTGGTCTATAGTGATCGAAAGCAACTCAAAAAAGACGTGTTATCAAGGTTTTTTTTATTGTAATAAATGTAATAACAGTTTGTACCATGTTTGTAGAAGTGCCGAATTATTTTTCAGTTTCTTTGCCTTACAGGCAGAAATTTAGCCATTTTAACCTTCTCTGTCGTTTGAATAACAAACAGGACAAAAGCCTGCCTTAATTGGGAGAGGTATTCTTAATGCTAAGCTTGGCCCAAAGTTTTGCACATATTCATATACACTTAATATGAAGATGTGCAAAACTTTGGGCCAAGCTTAGCATTAAGAATATCTCTCCCAATTAAGGCAGGCTTTTGTCCTGTTTGTTATTAAAACGACAGAGAAGGATAAAACGGCTAAATTTCTGCCTGTAAGGCAAAGACACTGAAAAAAATTATGCACATCTTCAAACACAGTACTGCCGCGCGTTAAGACTTCCCACTTTTATATAATTTAATTTATAATGCTGGACACACTATAGTGTGATAGACTTTATGTAAATTGAGAAGTTAATTTTTCCTACGCGCACAGTTTTTATTTTAACTTCATGGTAGTTTATTTTGATATTATTTTTCCATTTGTATCATTGTTGTGTGGTGTATTCACACAAATCCCCAAAGTTAAGCAGCATTGGGCTGGATTGATACTTGGGTGGGTGACCGCCTGGGAATCTGGCTGTTGCGGACATAGGGCGTTAGGGCTTCGGGCAGATGACCAGGAGTGGTTAATGCTCGTTAAACCCTTTAACCCTTTTTCACACAAATCGTTACTATTTTATTTTTCAGGCTTTCTCAGATGAAGCGATTCATGCCACGGAACAGTTTGCGTTTAATTCGAGCATTAATTTGTTCAGTATAACCGGACTGCAGCACAGAAAGAAGTACCACTGTCATCTTCAACTCATTTATTGTGCTTACCCAAAGTATTGCAACTACACGTGGCCCAAGGATGATAGATTTTCGTTTGAAACTTTAGGCAAGTGTAATCCCCCATGATGAGCTTTATAATGGCTATTGATATTATGTTTGTTTGAGCTTTTTATAGCATTTCGCACAATGTTGATCATCGGCAGTGTTGGGTAGCAGTGAAGCGCAGGGTGCAATTTCACCCGAATTAAGAAAAATTCTCCGAAGGGCTTCTAGCTGTGATCAGATATATTCTTCAGAAAGCTTTTCGGTTTTTTCAGTCCGCTTCTTAATAATAATAATACCACACCGCGCAAGGGTAACAGAAGGGTTTGGTACCACTTACTCTGCTTCTCGTTAAAAGTAAAACGACAGTATTTACGTGCATGTTTTAATATTCGGCCATTTAAGAAATTTATCAAGTTGTTCAGAAAGCAATAACTTACGATATCCGGCTTCGGATGTCACATTTACTGCCTCCGCGCAAAGACCATTCCAAATTGGACGACCCAGACCGAAAAAAATTTTCGACGACATTCAAGATGACAACGGGGATAGCGAGTTTCCATTTATGACCCTGAGTGCGATTTAGCATTTAGCATTTAGCGTACAGAAAAGTGAAATGCAAAATGATAAAAAAAAAGCGAGATACCATTGATAAAACTATAGCTAGAAGTTGGAATCCCATAAAAGACACTGACTGCACTCCATGTTAGTGGAAATTGGAAATAAGCCATCAGCGAAAGTCATACACTAGAAATTAATAATG
>JAHWFP010191442.1:33936-44732 GCA_023313725.1 Lithobius niger
TGTATCATCACAAGGCCAGTCTTTAATGCAGACTGCTTGCTTCATTTACTTTACCTTGTGATTTCTTTCTTTATTTAAAATAAAGTGCTGAATAAAAGCCCAGGCCATGATGACGAGTGAGTCATAGGCTATTTTGGAAGGTTGAAGTTATTCATGTTCTTTTATTTGTTTTTCTATCTGCTGGCTTGTCCTTTTTTTTTTTGCTCGCTTGTTTAACTTATATTGCATGTTGTGTGCTTGCTATAGACGGAGTGCATAACCCTGCCTACATTGAAGAAGATAGTCTGTTTGAGGAAGGTAAAACACTGTGCATTACCCGCACTTTACATGCACCTTTACAAGCACTTTTTACAAGTACTTTATATGTACTTTTGCAAGCACTTTACAAGCACTTTACAATAAAAATCCAAGCAAACTTGCAATTGCAAATGAATAATGTGCGCCATATTAAAGGTCAATTACATCCATTTTGACATGCATGTTTGACTTTTGGATCACTTACACAATTATTAAACACAAGAATTGCGGTAAGAATATGTTACGTACCTCCGATATAACAATTTAATTACTGCATCACCAAAATACGACACGGAGGTCGCTATTGTTTTGCTGGAATGCGCAGAAATTAGTGCCGACAGACGGATCTCTTCGATTTCGACTCGCAGCCGATTGAGATAGCTGTATTGACTGTGAGGAGCTCAAGCATCTGATGGCCTTACCTGGCCACTATACTGCCGGCCAGCTAAGCTCGTCAGACGCTTGAGCTCCTCACAGTCAGTACAGCTATCTCAATCGGCTGCGAGTCGAAATCGAAAAGTGACATCTGTCGGCATTAATTTCTGAGCGTTCCAGCAAAACAATGGCGATCTCCGTGTCGCGTTTTGGTGATGCAGTAATTAAGTTGTTATATCGGACGTAAGCAACGTATTTTTACCGCATTTCTTGTGTTTAGTTATTGTGTAAGTGATCCAAAAGTCAAACAAGCATGTCAAAATGGATGTAATTGCCCTTTAAGTAATAAAACAAATTTCATTGTTATGTTGGTTGGTGGATCATGCGATGCATGGCAGCTGATAGTTGTTTGAAAAACTCAAAATAATGCACAGACTGAGTGGGTGACAATTCATCCATTGTCAAGGTGGAGGTTAGCTTAACACAATAGGCAACTACTCAGTATTTGGAATGATGACCGTTGTGTTTTAAATAAATCAATAATACAAAATGATTGGATTAATCATTGAAGAGCATGGTTAAATTCCAGCCTTTGGCTGCACACGGCTAAGTGTGTGGCAGCAAGGGAGAATTAGGAAGTGTTTGCTATTCCATTTCACCTTGCATTGACATTAACGTTGACTAAACAACATAAAGCTACATTGATGGTTCGGATATGGAACTCACTCCTTTTTCGCTTATCGATAAGGGCCTGTGCCTATTAGCAACACTTGCCGCAGAGTTCTGCAGCTTTCCGATGGTCACAGACCAGGAATTCAGCTGAAAACCTAAAACTTGCGTCTGTCGTCAATAGATGTTACACTCGTGTGGAACTGTTGAACAGTTTTATAAATACTACACTTTTGCCACAGTCGAGAATATTATTTGAACCGTAACAAGAATATGGCCTTTGTAAATATAATAATATAATAATATATAGAGACGATGCTCGAGGCATCCACCCACCCAAATTCCCCGGCGGCAGATGTTAAGTGGAAGAAGTACCACCATTATTTCAGTTGTTTTTTGCCGCATCAACACACAGTTGATGTGCTAAATACCACAGTTTTGTCTCAGAATGATGTTCTTTTTAGTCAAACGCAAATAATTACAAACTCAAATATTTTAAAAGGACTTTCCTCACTGCATGCCAGGCTGAACTGCGTATTTGCATTCCCTTAACAAAGCTTGTTTACTTAAAATATCCGCAATTTAGCGTTACATACTTTGTCAACCCACAGAAATGGGTACCTCGCTAAAACCCACACTATACATTGTTACACCTGAAGTGTGTCAATGGAGGAGATGTTTTGGAATGGGTTTCCAGTGATGTTAGAAGTTAGTAAGATGTTAGATTGGTCTTAGTTGACGAAAATTCCAACTTTTTAATAGGATATCAGGCAGCAAGAGGAAAAAAAAACCCATTCCTCACAAATTCTTTCCACGAGTCACTCATGAGGGGAGACAGGGTATAACAGCAAAACTTGAGGAAAGTCTATTGCGGTTGCATTAACAAAAAAATTACCCATGGTTTAATGATTTTTATTTTTTCAGAGAGGATACGGGTACACAATATAAAAGACAAGCTCCTACAAGATTCTAATGATGACGTGGCAAGCATATGCAGCGATCCTACCGCAAGAGGAACTTACAGAGTAAGCTAAAAGGCGATTATTCAACCTACTACTATAGCATATCTGGGCATTCAGACACGTGATAGTTTGGGGTTCAAATTTCGCAATGGTGGCAAATGGTACACGATTAGTTAGCATAATACTAGAAATATACGTAAAATGCACATAATAACAGGAGTAAACAGGACATAACAGCCAATAGCGCATGCGATAAAACGACAAAGTTATATTTCGGTACTATGTATATACAATACAATTTTAAAATTCGCAGTATCTTCATCAGAGATAAAATATAAAAAGAGTAAAACACCTCACATCATGGTTCACATTTTGTGTCCTAATTTATTGCCCTTGCTCACAGGCAACACAATGACTCTGGCAAACTGCAGCCTATAAATTAGGCCACAAAATGTGAACCATGATGTGAGGTGTTTTACTCCTTTTATATTTTATCTCTGATGAAGGTACTGCGAATTTTAAAATTGTATTGAATATATAGTACCGAAATATTAGTTTCTCATTTTATCACATGTGCTATTGGCTGTTATGTCCTGTTTACTACATACTGCACATACCCCCATTCTTCTAATAATAGGAGGTTGTATGATTAGCATGGTTGCCACAAAACAGTTTTTGCCATTTTGATTAAATGCCAGTAACTCGCCAGTCCATTTTGTTGTCACTGATCCTATGCCAGTTTTATCTGCTATCAAAATTAATACTTGAGACCCGTGATAGTTTTTATAATAATCTCTTTGCTGGACCATTTGGTACAGTGTTTCTTGGTAAAAAATTAAGTTGGCATCTTCTCACATAATTTACACTCGAAATAAAAAAAAACTGTAGCATCCAAGGCAACAATTAAAAGCTAGTCAGAAAGATACTGCTCAGTTTCTGGTACAAAATACTGCAAAAACAGCATCACTTTAAATTGTATGGTTCCAGTTTTTAAGCTGAAAAATGGTCTACCGCATTCAGCTCTACTAATATTGGTACGTATTTTTGGGCCGAATTCAATACTGATACTGTACCAATATCGGTCAACCTATGTCAAGGGTCCACATAAAATATTCAGCCAATCCACTTTATAGTTTGTGAAGCATTAGCTATTGTGCAGTGACAGGCATTGACATTTTAATTCATCATAATGCATTGTACCATGCAAACAGTCATGCAGTACTTTCTTCTGCATTGAGTCGGGCAAAGTTTAAAGGGTTTAAAGGGTTTAACGAGCGTTAACCACTCCTGGTCATCTGCCCGAAGCCCTAAAGCCCAATGTCTGCAACAGCCAGATTCCCAGGCGGTGAGTCGGGCAAGATGCACACGTAACAGTGCTACGAACATAACAATACCAGTTTCATCCAGACGACAGCAATGCATTTATGCATACGTGATAATGATATGTTCTAATTTCAATTTCTAACAGTGTACTAGCACATTCTGTGGTGTAAAATATTCATCTGGTAGTTCTGCAGAATCACCGTCACACATGATATCCGGATAATCTTTTCGCCTTATTCCCGTCTTATTGTTTTTACTGTAACATAATATTTGCACTGCAAATGAAAGCCAACTACGAATTTGTTTGGATATATTGAGTTCTTAAAGAGATTGTTATAGCTGTTATTTATATTCAGCATGACCATATTTTTATCTTTTGTAGGGCCACCTTGGAATTCCGGATAGTGATTCTGTTCAGCGCTCAGCATCTTGGGATGTGCGTCAGCAACGCCCCGGAAAAATTCGTGATGACCGTTCTCTTGATTCAGAACTGCCAAAATACCTCCAGCTTCTTCGCGATGAAGAGAGTATGTCATCATTGACGAGTGATGGCTACGAAATTCCTATTGCTTCACCAATTTGCAATAAGCCTGACTGCTGCAATAATCAAGAAAAACCATGTGTTGTAAGAAACAGGGCCGAAAGTCCTGACAGACACCCATCGAATAAGCCAATAACTGATGAAAAGAAAGCTCTAGCTCTCTCTGGGCAAGTTGATGAAAGTGACGTTCATCTCTTAGCCCCAGAACCATGCGACTGTCAGTCAAACGAAAAAAACAGCGATGCATCCGACTCGGTGTCCTGTCAATTGCTGAGTTCTTCAGAATGCGACGGGCACATTCCTGATAAATACACTAGTGTGCAAGACAACATTTGGAACGATAATGACGATTCATTAGATAAGTGCATGACGTGTCCAGTGGATAAAAGTAGCAGTGACCTGGTGCCAGATTGGAGTAAGACAATTCCAATTGCTAATTCGTTGCAATCGTCGTGGTGCTGATCCCTAATCGCATCGACTCGTAAGAGGGGATGGCTATTCTACAGCAGTGTAGATTTTATTTGCGCCGAAAGTGTTCCAGGTAGAAGTTTGTACAAATCACATGAATATACAGGGTTGTCGACAAACTATGTTAGTGCGCTTAGCTAACAGAACAGCTCCACAAACATTCAATAGTGGTCGCCGCTGCTTTTGGCCAAGCTCAGATTTGTACAGATGACTGTACAGCATGTTCCATTGTAAAATTTCCAAAGGCCATTTTGCTTCATTGTGATGGGACCAAGGAACATATCAAGCCATGTAAAGGTTTGTAAGGGCTTGTAAATATTAATGAATTGAGGATATTCCTATGCCTTCATTCCTACATGTATTGTACACTGTAAGGACATCAGTTCCTCAAGTAGACCGCACAGTTCCTCAACAACTGTCGAAATGAGGTGGGACACCGAGTAGTTCGAAAATGGATAAAGGTATACAATTTTTATTTTTTATTTACAGCAAGTAACTGCTGCTCAGTTTTATTGCAGTTGTGCCATTTTGCGTATGTGCGTTGATGGCTTATTGCTGGCAGAAATCGTGCACTTTTTCCCTCTTTAATAGCGCTCAAGTTTTGTACAGATTAGCTCGTTAATTAAATTCTTTTAGTGTGGTGTACATAGTAGAACGCACAAGAAAATGGTTCCTATTTTGTATTTTAGACTATGTATTGTAGAAATGCGAGTGAGGGCATTTTGTGACCATTTGTGTATTAATTCATTTGTTTGTGGGCATGTCATTTCATTGTTTACTGTGGCACTCATGTTGAGACAGGCATTAGTACAAAACTACATACTTATAAAAAGAACTGTAAATATTATTTGCACCCTGTGAAGAAAGAAACAGTACAATAGGCAGCTTTGACTTTGTTGTAGGGTTGGCAGTCCAAGTTATGCACAGACCTGTGGATAGGCTTAAAATGTGCTGGGGGACGAGATGCATTGGCACACCAAATTTCATGCAAGAAGTTTTATTTTTTCAACTCTTTAGTTTTATGTCATTCCAAATTATCGTAAACTATAAATAATATTTGCATTCTGTCAAGACAGAAACAGTACAATAGGCAACTTTGACTTTATTGTGGAGTTTGCAATTCAAGAAGGATTGAGTGTCTTTTGTTTGTTTTTTGTTGTATTGCCATACCAAATTATTGTGTGATCTAGCCAACTTTATTCTCAGTTAAGCAAAAAATGTTAGTGGAGGTGCTGTAATGTATGGATTATATTACACATTTGGTTCTTGAAATTGTTTCTCGGAATACTTCAAAGTTTTCAGAACCGTACATCATTCCTAACCCGTAAACTCATTTCCGCTTGTTGTCTCCCATCTGTGTCAATGGTTTTTAAAGGTGAGGTGTATGTAACCACATGTACAAAGTGCATGACACGTTTTAAATGAGATGTGTGAAACTGTTTGAAATGAGTGTAATTGCCAAAAAGAATTGTATGAAGTGATTGTATTCCATGGTGGTTGTATTTATGTGACCAAATTCCTTGTGTTTATGTAGAAATATTTCCATGAACCGACATGTTCAACGAGGCTGCAACAGTTAGCTGGATTAGTCAGCAAATAATTTAATGCAGAATTCCAAAGATTCTGTTGATGTTACATGAAGTTATTTCACAGCAGTAAACACTGACGGGATGACCAGTTATACAAAATTTAACGGCAGTTGCTTCCGTAATGCTTCCAATATTCATAGGCTTCCATGCGTGACACGGTTATTTGATATAAATGCTGCCAATGCTGTTTATCTGAGGGATGGTTATCAAAGTTGTAAGAGGGAGTAATCTTGTAAAAGAAGGTTTAATAAAAGTAACCATGCTTTAATCATTGGTTTTTCACAATTTTAAGCCTGAAACTAAATAGATTCTACATTTTTTCTTGAGGTTTGCTGATCAAAGATGGGAAACTGTATTTCTACAATTTTGGTGGAAACACTTGCTTTGTTGGATTTAAGTTTAATACAAAATTCATCATCAATCCATTTTAGCTTGGAATACTTTATAAAAAAAAACTAACTCACTGCAATCGTGCATAAACTTATATGAGAGCAACATTTAAAACTTAGCAATTCACATACTGAAGATGTTTCTGCAAGATGCAGGTGAATATTTGTGATATGCATTATGCATTTGTGTTACGCTGGGACGTAGTTCCGTTTTAAAAATGTGGAATGAAACTGTAAATTAAGTTCTAGTTTTTACTTCTTGACACGTTTTAACACTCATTGCTGTGTCGTTTGCTTTTGCTCACTACGGCTCTATTTATATAATTTTACATAAAGTCTTTGCCCATTGGTTCTAGCTGCATTCGTGTTTACAGGAATACGAAGATACTTTGCCGCGTTGCACTATACGTAAAATCACCAATCACTGAATTGTGTGTGCTCATTAAAGACTGCTACTGTTATGCTGCCATGATAACTGCAATAAAATGCTAGTCCTTATATAAAAATTAAATTAACTAAGACTCATTAGGTAGAAAAAAAATCATGTCATTGATGCCTGAATACCGTAATTCCTGTATAAATTTCATTGCCATACTAATGTATAGATATACCAAATAAAGTAACTTCATTTTTTCAATGTTCTTTATAGTTTCTAATTTTCTATTATGTATGTACTAGCTGTACCCCCGGCGTAACATACGCCAGTCTAGCCGGTTCCTGCATGCCTGAGCAAAATATTTTGAACCCCCTTGCGCCCCCCCCCTCCCATTCTCCTACTGCATGGTTCGATTTCCCCCATGAGGCTCCCCTGATAACCCTTTTCCCCTCCTGCATTCCCCATAGTGTGGTGTGAATATCCCCCGCCCCAACCCTGCTCCTCCTCCCTGGGAACCCATGCCGTTTTGTTTTTCTTAGGGAAGTAAATGTCTTTTTTTAAGTCGGTTCTAAGAGCTAACATTATGAAAGCAATATTTCGTTTGTTACTGATTGTTACTGGAGACAACCGACCTGCTCGCCCTCTTTCTGATTGTTACAGGACACATCCTTGAAGCTATTTAACTCGGCTCTAATAGCCAGCATTATGGAAGCAGTATTTCGTTTGTTACTGATTGTTACAGACATTGTCGGCTGCTCGCCCTTTTTCATTATAGTGCGTGATGATTTTGCTTAGATCATTTTGCTAAGTGCATCCTAAGCGTATTATATATATTTATGATAGGCCTACACCAAGGATGGATATACAACAATGCACTAAGTGGTGATATCTAACTGTCAGGTCCTTCCAAAACCACTACACATGTGCAGAAAAAGGTCCATCGCTGCACACAGTTTGGCACTGCCAAAACACAGCACACTCGATAGAGGCAGTATAGAATATTACCAAAGCAAAACGAGAGTTAAGAATCCAACGAACTATAATCCTCGTTTGTATACGTTTATTACGTAGCAGATGTTCCCACATGTAATCTTATTTGTTTCACCTTTCGTTCAAAACGTGTCCGTTCAATGGAAGTGACATCATCTAGAACGCGACTGACGGATTGCGAGAGCCAGGCGGGAGCTATCTAATCGCAGCAGTGCTCAAAGGAGGTCGATTTTCACGTAATTCTGAGCATGCACACGGCACAGTTTATTGGCTGGCTCTCGGTGGAGCCATCAGGCATGTTGAAAGGTGAAGTTTCCCTCATCAGACACATTTGGAACGTTCTATTGAGGTTTCTGTGCATTGAAGGTGCCTAACTCTGTTCAGAAACGTGTGTATGGTTCGCACACAGGTTTGTCATTTTGGAAGGACCAGAATGATAACTGCGAGGACCGATGCCTATAACTGCGAGGACCAAAGCCCAGGCCCAAGCCCAGGGGTCTGATTGGTTCTATGGCTCCACATTTTCTGTCGGGTATCTCATACCTCTATGTGGGATTAGAATGCTTATAACAAGTTACCAATCTGAAGTGTTTTTTTTTTTGTCTTTTGGTTTTTGTGTCTTTTATTGTGTGAATCCATCTACGTTTTTATCAGTTAGTAGGGGTAAAGCCTCACAAGTCCGTCATATTAAGGCAGAGCCAGTGATTTTTTCCCCAAATGTTGTGGCATGCAACCTGATTTCTTAAATCGAGATAGAGCATCACAATTATACATATTACGAAATCTGAAATACTACCCAAGTGGATGATGAACTGAATTAAACTTGATGCACAGCAGCCGTAGTTAAAGAAGATAAAGGTGTAAAACTGACACAAAATGCAGGGTACAGAAACGGAACAAACACGAAACTTCAATAGATTTTTAAAAATAATGTTCTACTTGTTCTCGAGTCATTCTACAAATCAATCGGTGAGCTCCCAAAAACCACTACGCCCAACTCGTTCTGGAGACAGTTTGGTACCTTTATTATACAGAAAATCAATTATTCATACAATACAGCCGCCGCCATCCAGAGTCAGGTGATTACCTTTGCCACAAGTGCACCCAACAATCAACCACGTCCTGCAGACAAACACAAGCGGATCAAAGGTGACGTCACTTCTGCGTTTGGAATGCTCTGTTGAGTTTAGAGAGTTCTGATTGTAGTTTTGAAGGTATTATTGACCTATGTAACAAATAGCATGCTTGACGAGCCAAAGCAAGAGTTTAGATAGGGGGTTTCAAAAGGCACTGTATGACTATCCTAATCGTTCGTTCCTCCCCCAGCTGAATACGCCGTCTCGACCGAGAATAAGGGTATTTTTGAGGGTGGATGTGATAGGACCGCAACCGAAATGAAGGATATGAAGGGAAGAGCATATCAACGCATTGGTTAGTTACACCAAAACTTGACAAATACGGTATATGTGGTCAACAGCTGAATTCCAACCAAAGTACCCCACAGGATTAAAGCTGCTACCGAAGATCTCGGGAGGTCAGCAACTCGGGGGGGGGGGGGGGGGGCAGGTTGAACCCCCTCCCCTTTCATCTTCATGGTGTGAATGATCAAAGCAGTCACTGGGTTACGACTGAAGTTTTCAACAAGAGGACATGCTTTTACCGCGTCACCATTTGTGTAATTTTTAGCATTACTTTCACTCAACCGCCCAGTTGCTAGAGAATCTTCTTGCTGCCTTAAGTCCGTTAAATTGTAGGTGTAGTCATACACTACTGTTCACAAAAAAGGCATACTTAATCTTTTATCACGCATAAAGTTGTCCAAAGGAAACCTAAGAAATTGGGGTAAATTTTCTGCCTTTCGTCCAATATTAAATTTTAGCCGCACGTTACCGGTACAAAACGTTTTTGCGAACCACGTATGCCATCATAACAGTGACTAGCCACATAGGTGCCTTCGCCAACATTTGCGTTCTTATGGCTGATGCGGTTCATTGCAAAAGAGTTTGCATTGTTTACACCAAGCGACATTTAACGTTTTTACTTTAATATTTACCCCAAATATTTTTATTACTGAACAAAGTTTTATTCTAATCTCTATAAATGACAGTAAATCACAACTGCTGATCAAAAGTATCGGCAAACCTAGATAAACTAGACATAACCGAGCTCAGCCAGGCAAGATACTCTGACAATTCCTACCTCCAAGTTATCAGAGGCTGTATCCATAAGGCAGGTGTATGTTAGGCTAGTTGACTGGGCCGAGTAATGTGGAGTCGAGTCGACTCGCCCTTTACTCTCCCAATGTGAACATCTACTCTACTGTTCAAGCGTATCACTTGACTCACTACTTGTAGGCTATGCCAGTTGACTATCCACCGTTTAATATTTTGATGCGAGTCAGCGGGAGAGTTAGTTTACGCTGCACCTCACCTGGCGGTAAGGTGGGGAAAGCTACAAAAGGTCGGAAATTTTTATGAACTTGCATTGACAGTACTCTGAACGAGTAAGAAACTAGTGTAAACAGCAAATCGCATGCGCGTACACTCGTACCAGCCCAGTCAACTAGCTAAATGTGTAAATCCACCTTATAGAGTCCGTGGCCTATCTTGAGTTGACCGCAGAACGAACACAGATAATAGATTGTACGTTATAGTAGCAGCAGAGTGCCTTGTTGATATCCAAGATGGTGACCAAAACAATGGTGGCCATCGATTAAAGCCACCCCATCCAGGAAGACGTAGCCGCTCACAAAATACTTGCAGGACTCAAGATACACCGCGCACACAATAATTCGGGTGTACATTAGGCTAGTTGACT
>JAHWFP010191443.1:694-18995 GCA_023313725.1 Lithobius niger
ATTTCACCAAAAAACACCCCCCCCCCCCCCCCCCCCCCCAAAAAAATACACACAGACCCTCAACAAGATCACGCATTCACTAGGACCCTTTATCCTGATACCAACATGGTGGACTGCAGCAGTCTGGTATGTCGACCTCCTAAGAGATCACAGAAGACGACCCAATAGAACTCGCTTCATGAGGACTTCATCTCGCAAAATGGAGGCAAGACCCTGCACCCGAACCCGAGAATGCGTCGATGCTTTGCTTGGAAACAGTGAAACTCGAGGCAAGGGGTTCTCAACAAAAGTGCTTGATAAACTCGTTCAATGCCACAGAGTAACAAAAAATCAAGGGTTATGAAACAAAATGGAGAAGTTGATTCGAGTGGTGCATGGAGAGAAAGGAAGATCTATGTAACCAAAAGTTGCCCTAATCACCAAATTATTCGACCAAGGATTATTGGTGATCGTGATTAAAGGCTACTGTTCTGCAATCAACCCAGTGCTGGCCATGTATGGTAGATTGGCGTTTGTACTACCATGACCAAGGATCAGAAGACTTTTCCCGTCATGGAATCTCCCTCCGGTGCTGGCCAAGCCTATCAGGAGTAGGCCTGTGCGAAAATCGAATGGAATCCGTCCAAATCAAAATTGAAAAATTCGGTTAACGAGATTCCCATCGAGTAAAGAGATTCCCTTGTCGTAACGAGATGAACTATTTTCGATTTTGTGAAATTTTTTCAATAAATACACTGAAATAAAGTTTAACATAAAAATTGAATCAAGTACAACATTCACTTTAATCAAAATGTGTAGTGACTTCGTTTTATGTGCCGACTGTGTACGGTACTGTGTTAATTATTGCTAAAATAGTGTAGCCATTGCCTTAAAATTACAATAGTAAGATTTCGTTGTAGACTCCAGTGTAAGTTTAACAATCGACTAAGGGGCAATGATTGGCCAAACTTGCACAATATATGAAGTTACTTGAATAAATAAAATCTAAGGATGAAAATATTCATAAGGGGGGTGGGGGAAGGTGGAAGCTTGCTCTTTAACTTTGGGTTAATACCAAAGAGGAGTTTGCCGCAATAAATGAACGCACAATTTGCCAAGTATTGAAGTAACATTAGTTTACAGGAATGTAGTTACTGAAACTTGATAATTTTTTCAAAGACTAGCCCTTATTGATACAAATTGAAAAACAAAATGGTTTAAAATCAAAAAAGAAAAAATTGAATTTCGAAATCGAATAATAATCGAAATCGATATGTTCTTCCCCAAAATCGATCGAAATCGAATTGAACTCAAGATATTAAAACCGCTCACCCCTAATCAGGACCTCCATATGAATCCATCAAGGAAGTATCCTTACTGCACCACATCCAGAAGGCGCTATTCTTGATTGCGAAGCCAGAGTGAATAGACGTCTCTATCCAGAAACTGGAGACACATCAGGTTCTCTAAGAATATGAAGAGAGTGAAGTTACTGTTAGCCCAATGCTCAAGGCAAAAATGCAATGACCAGAAGAACTGACAAAACCGACCACAATTCAAGCCAAGTCTTGGAACCCATCATGCGAAAATAGAGTACCTGGTAAGTCTTGCAGTGCGCAGTCCAGGCCTTGTACTACTACTTAAAGGTTTCAGCAATCCCGGAGACAGAAGGAGAGTCTGAACATGTTCCTCTGTTCCACCAACAGCAAAAAACTATCTGCAGCGAAAGCAGTGCAATTGTTATGTGCCACTATCAAAAAGGCATAAAGAGTAAACAGAAGAATGGCTCGACATCCCTAAACATATCAGACCTCACAAGCTACGAGCATTCGCAGCATCTTGGACATTCGCAGCAGGCATTCCCATCCATGAGATAACGTGTTCAATGTTCATGCGTGTGGCACCACAATACTGCATTCGTAAGTCACTACTATAGACAACTGACCTTCAGCCTCTACACAAAGCTCAGACGTACTGACAGGATAGCTAAATTAAGGTGTGTATTCTAGGGTAAAAGTCCGTTGTGATGATGCTCGTTATTGTGAATCACCGTATCAACATTACCTTCAAGAGAGTATAAATTCTCCACAGTTCGCAAATTCCCTGACTAATTAGTGTGGAAGTGTGCGAACTATGGAAAATTTTCACTCTTGAAGGTAATAGAATATTTTAGGATAAAAGTAAAAACTAATTTAATGTCTGTAAAGTTCCAGTATTTTTCTATTTGTTTTAGTTAGGTGTTAAACAGTATTGTTTTTACTACTATCCTAAAATACTTACCTGTATTTTATTTATGCTTTCCAAGTTTGGAAATGCCTTTCGTCCCAACCTTTAATTTAAACGCACTCCGGGCCCTTGCAATGGCGCTCCCTGGGGCGCATGACCGCCGTTAGGCGGCGCCCCTTTCCTGCTACTCGTCACAGTTTGTTTGGCGTCGCATCGTTTTTTGCTCAGCCGAATAGGCCTAAAATGGCGGATTGTAATGGTTGTTCCTGCTTCGGGAAAGAGGGAAGGCTATTCGAAAGAAGACTAGACCTGAAGGATTGCCGTCTTTACGGATATTATGTGGAGTGTTGGAAGATCTAGGGTGCCAGTTTTGCCAAGAACTGGTGATTCTGGGATCGGCAGAATGGGACAAAGGAAGTTGGGCGCGAACGGCGCCCATTGGCGATGTTTATCGTCATGTTCATCGTCATGACCGTGATGTTATGGCTGGTAGCTGCCACCTGCTGGTGTCGGTGGCTCACGGCTACGGTTTATTTAATTAGTAAACTGTTTACTTTGCACATTGATAAATGTAGGACACTGGTTTGTGCAGAGACCCTCACCTCTCTCAGCAACGAGGGGGGGGGGGGTCGACAAATATCACTCCAGTCGGCGTGATCATGGTGTATGGATTGGAAGTAAATGTTGACGTTTGGTCTTTGCGAGTTGGTTTGCAACCAAGTATCGTAGAGATTTTACAATTTGTGTTGTGTTTTGTCTGACACCAGAGAAACTGTGGCAGTGATTTCATGGGTTGGCTTGATGCGCAGTAACCTTGATTCACAATGCAACAGGAGTGGGGAAATGAGAGAAGCTCTCATACTAGCCCGTTAGTTTGTTCTAGGTGGATTGTAGTTGCGGTTTACCTGTGTGCCAGTCGCAGTCACTTTATCGCTGTTCTCGCCGAATCAAAGCTCAAATAAGCTGCCAGTAAATCGGACCGGTTTAGTCGATTGCTTACCGAGCGTTTGGCGTGGTGGCATATGCAGCGGTCGCGGACCATTGGGGCACATCAGTGTCACGGTCCCAGACCACTGGCACACGTGGTTGTTAGTCGCACGGTCGTGATTTCCTGTGCTCCTTTAGGTCAGTCATCCTTAATCAATTTGGCCTTATCCGAAGGCCAACCAATAGACTATGGACGTTCTTACTGGATTTATTGCAGCGAATTTTGATTAGCCTATCAATTATTTTAGGAAATCGATAGACGTTGATCTAAAGCGTGATGTTCGCTTGTAACTTGGGCTAAGGTTGTTTTGGTAAGTAGACTTGACCGTCAATTACGTTGACGGCGTCCACTGCTCCTCGAAGGTGGACAAGCCTACATCCAAGAGGTATATTTCGACGACTGGATCGATACGATTCGAGGTTCGTAGTAAGGTGGGATAAACTCGCGTTAAGGAGAATTTAATTGGCGATTGAGGTATTGTGTAACATTGCCACATTTTAGTCGTTGTGTTCTTATCTTTATAAGTCTTAAAAAGAGCTGATTATTGCACTCGCCACATATTTCATATTCCCTTTTTTATGATTGAAATTTTGGCGAGGTAAGTGATTGGGGACGAATAATTGTTTTAAAAATTGCCGATTTGAATCGCTTTATTCTGAACCCTAAATTGTCTTTGGAGACAATCATTATAGCACTCGCCACGCTGTTTTAATTAGTTTTCTAGATTAAAACATTGGCGAACCTCATATGGGTACCCTGTGGCCGAGTGGTCTCCCTGTATTCTGAATGTTGACAGGCCGGAGACGGAGGTTTTTGCACTTACTGTGATCAATCGAAAATTCGCTTTATCACTTTACCGTAGGAAGTTTAAGCCGTAAAGACTTTGGCCGTAGATTTCAAATTACAGTCTCCTGGCCATAGCATGATTTTATTGTAAAATTCCTCTTGGTGGCTTTAATGCAGTATGGCCAGCCAGTACATGGGTTTACAGCCTGGTAAATTGACACCATCTGTGTCGGCTGATGGATGTCTGGGATTCAGTTATGATTGTCAACTGACATAAGTTAGCATTGCATGTTTGTGCCTTAGATTTGCAGGATGGGGTTAATGATTAGAAGTTTTTGATTTGGAAAATGTAACAGTGATTCGAGGGTTATTTGACGCGCAGTAGGCTACTCTCGAATCGCATTGTGGCAGGGATGGAAAGATGGCGGCTGCTCTCTATCTACCCATCGAATTTTGGAGTAGGAGCTGTGTTTAGCAAGTCGATGTCGTATCACGGCTACCTTTCCAGTCGATTAATAAATCTGCGCAAAGTCAGTCAAGAGTCCTGTGGTGCTAAAGCCAGTCATCTCTATTATATTGGCCGGCGCAGTCGATTACATCCCGAGAGCCGGCCGTGGGAGCACGCGTTGGGGCTGCCCGGCATCACACTTGAGTCACATGCGGATTACACTCCAGGCGGGTGCATTGACATAGCTGATGCCTGGTGACATTGCCGGCGGACACTACGGTGACGGTGAGTAGTGTGAAGTGGTGGTAACTGATTTCTGTGAAGGTCGGTCTTCGTGGCTACTTGGACCGCCTTCAGCTGCGTTCATGGTACAACACCTGTGTACTTGTGTTTTAGGAGATAGTGTTACTGCCCTGGACTGTTGGTACGTTGGCATTAGGAAATTATCTGAGATTTTCTCAGTCGTTTATATTGTTGTGTGAAGTTCTTGGAGGATCCATAAGTGATGAATTCTGAGACGCCGATCATGGCACTTGTACCTTACCACTCATGTTAGTTATTAGTTGCTCTTATGTAAACCTCGGCTCACTGCGGTCAGTCTATTTCCAAGTGAGATATTATCTCTAAGGGGATGTTTATACACGAAGCTAAATGCTGCGTGCAGGGAGTGGTACACCGTTAACTTAGGTGACTTGAAAATTATTGGTTATTAGCAGACCGGTGTGTGAGTTCCCGGTTGAGCAGTGTATTGCCCAGTGGCCTTTTTCCTTTTTGAGGAATAATTTTATGAAACGAATTCTTGCTCTCGCCACTTAGTTTCAAGTTTTGTCGATACATTTCGACCCAGCGTACCAGTGTGCGTTCTTTGTTGGGAGCAGTCGGGTATTCCTCGTGACGTCGTGACGTGTGCCTTTTTCGTCATACTATGATTTTGGGGATACACTTGACGCGGCAACCCTTACTGAGGTGTGTCAACTTAGTCTGTGATGCGGACTATAACCGACCATTACGGCGGCTCAGGTACCTTCAGGTGGTGTTGGACTCCTACCTGCCCCCAGGATAGGGGCGAGGTAGACACTCCTCAGAATCCATTGCTAACACGGACAGGTCTTTTTATCACAGTGAAGATTTGTCAAATTTGACAGGTGGGGGTTAGCTTGCCACTCCCAAATGCTTGTTTGTGTTGCGCATGTATAAGAGATCTTCAGGTGAAGAGGTGGCATGGGACACCCAGGGTGTGTGTAACCTAAGGGTAGACTTGTGAGGGTGTGTGGACCCTCACCTCTCGATGCAATTAGGAACTCTGGCAGCACGACGAAGTGGATTGACGGCGTTAACACAAGAAAGGGATTGTTCTGGTGGGCATGTCACTGGTCACGAGTGGCATCACAGCCCCGGGGCTCCAGGGTAACGGTAGCCTGAGAAGGCTCCTTCCCCTATTTAGTAGCAGCGCTTTCTCCCTAGCTAGATGGGGAAGTTATGGTCCCCGTCAGTGGAGTTAGGTTTACATGGAGGACGAGGTCTCAAGGGCCTCTTTGGTGTTCAAGTTTTCGGCAATGTCTGGGACAGATAAACCCTGGATACTTGCGAGTGATGGCAGCTTCGCTGGCATTCGTTGGGTGCACTGTGGGTGGAAGAATGGTCAGTAGTAAAATCAAGCAGTAGGATGAGAGGTGCTTGAGACTGCCGGCTTGCACCACAAATGACAGCCCGTCGTAGTAGCGGGCGAGTGGTGAGGATTGAGGCAGAACTGAGAAGCAGGTTACGTATACAGCACACTGAGGTTGAGCTTTTATGAAGTTTAATCTAGTATGAGGGACTTGCAATGCGCAGGGTTCGACGCCACCCCTTAGGGGGTAGGACAAAGTCAGCATAAATAAAATACAGGTAAGTATTTTAGGATAGTAGTAAAAACGGGGTTTTACCCCTAAAAGTAGTTTTTACTTATCCTAAAATACTTACCTGTAAGAACCCTCCCGCCTCCCGCGTCGAACGGTCTTAGGGATTAGTGAGACAAACTGTGACGAGTAGCGGAAAAGGGGCGCCGCCTAACGGCGGTCATGCGCCCCAGGGAGCGCCATTGCAAGGGCCCGGAGTGCGTTTAAATTAAAGGTTGGGACGAAAGGCATTTCCAAACTTGGAAAGCATAAATAAAATACAGGTAAGTATTTTAGGATAAGTAAAAACTACTTTTAGGGGTAAAACCCCATTTTTTCGTGTTTTTGAACCAGTAATTTGAAATTCTGGATTTTTTTTGTGTGTGTAATTCTGTCTTCCACAACAATTTATCAATATTTCAACTGAATCTCCATTCAAATCAGTTTCGGATCTCAAGTTTTGCTTTAGCGCAGCCGCTATCTTCCTTGAGAATCGAAGTGGAAAGTGAAATCGATGGCTTTCGGACATACTGCAATACTACTGAGAAACATGCACTCTGTAACGATTAAAAAAATGCATCCAGGGACCTTCAAACCCAAACATTCAGTTCCTGCTGTGAGGAGAGTTTAATAAGTTGCCTCGCGCCGCGTTCCAATGAACGATAGCAGTAGACGAACGAAAGCAGACGAACGGTCACGACGAAGTAAGCCGTGATGTGGTAGCCTCATGAAGACAGTTGTTCTGAGCCCATCCAACTCCAGAAAAACCTGACTGTCGAAAATTTGCAAGGATATTGGAACGGTAAATATCCTTTACTTTGAAATCTAAGCGTAAAAAAACGTAAACATTGATATCAACTTTGCGAAGATAAAGAATTTTAAAGGAGCTGTTAAATTTGGACCACATTTTAGCAGAGCTAAACGGTGCAATTTAATAACGTCAGACGAGTTATAACGAGGAAGGTGGAGAAAGTAGAGATTTGTTCAAATTTTTTAAAAATATTTAATATTTTTTCTGCCTTAACTTAACTGAACAGTCATAATTGATATCAACTTTGCGAAGATAAAGAAAGAATTTTAAAGGAGTTGTTAAATTCGGACCACATTTTATCAGAATTAACTGGTGCAATTTAATAATGTCAGGCGAGTTATAAAGTCTGGTGGCATTTTAATGTAATGGTCTACAAGCAGTGCTTCTGTGTTTATTGAATATTGCATGCTCCTACTACTAATGTTGTTTGTACTTTTACGTAGCATATCAAACCTCTATTTATGCATCATTTTTATATTTTCTTCCCCAGTTAATCTACATTGTTCTGGACACGAACGTGTTACTAAGTGACCTGAAACTAGTCCAAAGTCTTCCTGAGAACTTTAAAGGTAATTTGTGATTTTTAAAGATGTTTAATTCCATGTTACTGAATGTTGGGAGTGTAAGAAATGCATTTTTCAAAGGCAAAGCTGGAACAAGAACACTACTGTGGAAATTTATCCACGGAAATCCCCACGTTCAACAGAAATACTTTATTTGAACATAAGTCAGCACTAATGTATTATGCTAAATCTAGGGTTACTTTGCCTGATTGTTTTAAACTTCTAAACTGCAGCTGCTGCAGTGCACCATGGTTCTGTCTGTCTTATAAGGCCAAACAAAAAAATTGTTTGGTTTGCGTTACGCTGTTAAAAAACACAGGATCGGTCGGAAAAAAGGGAGGGATTTGTTTTCCTTCAAAAGAAAAAAATTTTTAGGATCGGTCGGGTAACACAAACCAAGCCAATTTTTTGTTTGTTTGGCATACTTAGAATTTTCCTATTTTCTGATTAAAGCATGTCAGGCCAGTATTACAGGATAACAGGAAATTTCTTTTCAAACTATTTTACTGTAGAGTACCTCCTCAATTAAATTTGTGCGTTATTCAGACATGAAAGTCTTCCTCGTTTCAGCAGATTTAGTTGTTTTTGAGCTTTTCAAACCTACTAAAAATGCATTAAAAACCTACAATTCTGGCTGCTTTCCTCCTTTTCCCTCGTTTTAAACAAAGATCGACTTTTATCCCTGATTATTGTCTGTATTAAGAGGAAAATCTCTGACAAAAGTTAAAGGTCCTTGCTTCCATCACACCAATCAATGTATCTTATGTTAGCCGGATCAAAGCACCTCAAGTGACACGCTTGCGAAAATCAACGGGCATCTTGTTGTTAGGACGCACGGCCGTTAAGACTCGTTTTTCTTGGCATCCCCATGTTGACGTTTGTTTCTGATACGATTTCGTACGTTGCACTTTGGTTCATCTGTGATTGTGCCCTTTTTAATGCTCTGTGGTGTTTTTTATGGCCTATTCCATCTGAGATCGCTGTTATGGAATCGGACTATCGTGGACTTGTAGACCATGCAGCCCCCACTTAGATCCCTGTGAAACGTGTCATTTGATCCCACCTGAAAATCGGCTATCGTTTTACCTTAGAATAAGGCTACACTGATACCTTTTTCTTATGCTGTTATACCCTTCTGTACCTTTATAAATCTGTTCATATTTTATACCTTTCGTACCCTTATGTTACTATGTACCCTTTTCATACCTTTTGAACCTTTGGCATGGCGAGTGTTGTAGGCCTTATAAGTTTCGCTATTGGGAGTCTTTTGCACCCTTATCAAGCATACTTTTGAACATACTGTTTTTGTTCCTTTTGTATCCTTACATACCCATTCAAACCCTTTTTGTACGTTTTCGTAGTACCCTTTCATAACCTAACACATCTTTTCGTACCCTTTATAATCTTTTTACCCTTTTATGTACTTTTGTACCCGTTAAGGCTGTACTGATCAGCATTTTTTCTGTGGAACAGATTCCATCCAATCAGCCACAAATTGATTGGTGTACCGATCCAATTTAACCGAACCGATCACTACCGATTTTTAACAATTTTTTTTTCTTGGTTACACGTACTTGTAGGCTAACAAATTTGTAGGCTGATGCAAACATTGGAATACATTTTTTTTTTACCCAAATAAAAGAAAATTTTGTCCGTTATTAAATTTAGCCTACACAATGTATAACATGTAAGCCTAGCCTAAATTAAAACAAAAGGTAACAAAACATGTGGTGAAACAGAATTTATTTATTGTCAAGGGTCTGGCATAAATCGAAAAGCTGTAGGTTTTTGTTCGTTGAAACGATTTTTGCCGATCAGCACATCTGCCAAAATCTGTTCAGTTCAGCTTGGGTACCCGTATGTGCCCTTTTCATAGTGTACCCTTACGCACCTTTTCATAACCTTTTTCTTTCGTACTCTTTTCGTACCTGTTCATTTCCATTGTTCCCTTTCATATCCTAACGTAGCCTTTTTTGCTAGATATTGTGTAAACGAATATCTGGCTTTTTGAAAATAAGTGTAGTACGTAACGAACTAGTAGTTCCCGATCGTAATAGAAACTTTTATAGTAAGAATCTCCATCGTTTGTTGTGCGCTTATGTACCTTTCGTATTATCTCATACCCTTCGTATCTTTTGTACCAAAATGTAGCCTTTCGTACTCATTCTGTCCCCTTATTAGCCTTTAGTACTCTTTTGTACCCTTTTCCATCCTTTTGTAACCTTATGTAGCCTTTTGTACCATTTTTCTCTCTTTCGTGCACTTTTCGTACCCGTTTGTATGCTTTTGTACGCACTCATTCATTTACTTTTGTGCCAGTTGTACCCATTGGTGGTACAATGGGTTAGGGATTTTATATAAGTCATAGCTTGTGTAGCTTCCATTTTTAGTAAATGGTTACACTTTTGGCCGTAGATGCTGCATTCTGTCTGTGGTCCTGAAATGTTTTTTGCACGTCATCCTGTGCTAAACGACCGACCGATGATGTTGATGATAGTTAAACAATGCATCTGTTAAAATTTTGTATGTGATAATACCCAGTATTTATTACTATTCTCTCCACAGGTATGCCCTTTAAATTGAAATTTCTGGTGCCTTGGGTTGTCTTGCAAGAACTTGATGCATTCAAAGATGAAAGATACTACAAAAACAAGGTAAAGCATTATGAGCTGTAAAACTTCTTGCAGCAATGTTCCCTTAGTGTAAGAAAACTAGCGAGTTTAAAGTTACTAATGATTCAGCAACATTCGAAACCATAAGCTAGAACAGTAGCTCCCCACCAGGTGGCTTATCTGCGTACATCCCACTCCCAGGAAGCATTGCCACCCCTCCACCACTTTCATTTGGGTGTCAGACCGTACGACCGCGTGCTATGCTCTGTTACTTTCAAAATGTAACCTTGTAAACATTTACAGCAAAAATGTGTACGAAAATCCTGCTTCTGAGGTGTGCTCACACCGAAAGGCCCCCTGATACAAACACTGCCTGTTGATGATGTATCACTCTTTGTGTTTATTTCAATCCATGTGATATTTCCCTTTTGCATACGGAGACCAATATCATACATATAGAAAAGACTCGGTGTAAGTCTGACCAGAAACAAAGCCAAAGGCAATGTTCATCCCCCAATGATTTCCGTAGATCTTCCAATGATTTTCATAACTCCCTAGAATGTAGGATTGTGAATGAATTCATTGTTTCCCCCAGTAACATTTTGTTGTCTTAAGACCCTATGAAATCCAGTGCTACAGTTACACACCCTGTTTTGGATTCTCTCGTAAACGAAGTCCCTGCGTAGGTCCCTGTTTACCTGATTTTTTTTCCCGGTATTTTAATGGGTGGTGTCGGTAAAGAAAAAAATGGATTCACTGTTCGCGACAAATTAACATCCAACTCTCCGAAACTTAACTAAAAAGTGCGTTTCATTCCAATATGGTGGCAATATCGCTAGTATGAGCAACACCTTGACCGTGTGTTCGCGTTTTATCGATCCTATCCTCCTGCTTGGGTGCAGTTCGTCCAGTACGATCCTCCCATCGAGTGCATGTTTTGTGACACCAACCACGCAAAATTTTGAGTACGAAATTTCTTCGACACCGGGTGCTTTCATTTTTACTACTTCCAATGATCTGCCCATTGCCCAGCCAGGTTTTCGATTACTTCTGCAAGTGGTTTACGGGGAAGCAAGCTCCTTCATCCCATGGCACGAATTTTCCAGGTTTATTTATCAGAATTTGCCTCGTACTTATTGTAAAGCGAAACCGGCCACTGTACGCAAACCTGGACAACTTCTGACTCAACCGTTACCATCTGCCACAATCACTTGAAGAAAAAAACAGGCTCTGTAAATGTAACAACCGTTCCCCTATTTTGATGTAAAGAGGAATTACAACACACGATATCACGCTCAAATCCAAATTCAAACAAATACTACCGATTTGCATATTTTCAACAGGCTACAGTGACCAAAGATGGAACAAATTGTCCTCCAGTCTTCATCAGGCCACCACAAGAAGCTTATTTACATTATTTACATTGTCCGATGTCCATCGATTGTTAGAGAGTAGTAGACGACCAACGCTCTTCAATGTTGGGATGGCGAATGGAAATCAACAGTTGGCTTCTTGGAATTTAGCCTTACTCGTCAAAATTGTAACTTAACAATATTCCAGGGATGAGAAGCTATGGGGGGGGGTTGATAACACCAACAAGGGAGTGTATAGAATTCCATGCAATGACTGATGCTGTGTACATAGGGGAGACAAGAAAAGGTGTGCGAACGAGGCTTGCACAACACATGTGGAATGTGCGGAACGCAGTCAAGGATAACTGCATTGCATGGAGGCAGCACAAAATTAGGTGGCATGAGACCTGTACATTGATAAAGTCTAACACGGCACGAGACGGACACCTCCGGTGCCTCGAATCCATTGCGATTGGTCAATATGAAGGTCAAGGAAATCCACTATGAACGTTCAAGGCAACTCCTGCTCGCGAATTTCACATCTGATCGGCAGGAAACATTCCAGACAGTTAAGTAGGAAGTGTGGACTACACGTGGCAAATTACCGGATCGGCCTGCAAAAATTGGAAGGCTACACAACTCGCCTGGTGGGACTGCAAAATCGGGAGGCTATGCAACGCACCAAGTTTGGATCGTGGCAATGAACAAGCAGACAATAATGGAGATGTAAACAAGAGTCCAAACTAAGGCCATGCAAAGTTAATTGTTTGGTTTACAGGCGCGTGCGGGTGCTTTTAATTATCGCGGGTCAAAATTTTTATCTTAATCTTGGTCACTCGCTAAAAATCATATTTTCGCCAAATATTGACTGTTTTTGACACACAAAGAGGGATATCTCTGGAACTGTATAAGTTAGAGACAAACGGATTTCGGCGTTACGCTCACAGTTATAAGGGCTACACAACAGCCTTTTCTGCATTAATACAGAATTTAATCAAAATTGTACAATTTTGCAAATGCGTAAAAATGAAAAACCATACATTGTGCAAGATGTATTTCATGTGTGGCGAGTAAGAGAATTTTTCATCAAAAGAAGAAGGAAGTCCCAGAAGGGCGTGAGATACAAAAATCCAGGGATGAGAAGCTATGAGAGGGGGGGGGGGGTTGATAACACCAACAAGGGAGTGTATAGAATTCCATGCAATGACTGATGCTGTGTACATAGGGGAGACAAGAAAAGGTGTGCGAACGAGGTTTGCACAACACATGTGGAATGTGCGGAACGCAGTCAAGGATATCTGCATTGCATGGAGGCAGCACAAAATTAGATGGCATGAGACCTGTACATAGATAAAGTCTAACACGGCACGAGACGGACACCTCCGGTGCCTAGAATCCATTGCGATTGGTCAATATGAAGGTCAAGGAAATCCACTATGAACGTTCAAGACAACTCCTGCTCGCGAATTTTACATCTGATCGGCAGGAAACATTCCATACAGTTAAGTAGGAAGTGTGGACTACACGTGGCAAATTGCCGGATCGGCCTGCAAAAATTGGAAGGCTACACAACTCGCCTGGTGGGACTGCAAAATCGGAGGCTATGCAACGCACCAAGTTTGGATCATGGCAATGAACAAGCAGACAATAATGGAGATGTAAACAAGAGTCCAAACTAAGGCCATGCAAAGTTAATTCTTTGGTTTACAGGCGCGTGCGGGTGCTTTTAATTATCGCGGGTCAAAATTTTTATCTTAATCTTGGTCACTCGCTAAAAATCATATTTTCGCCAAATATTGACTGTTTTTGACATTCCAGTATACCATTTTAACTGGCAACCGGCATTTACAGTGGTAAATTGAAGACATCAAGGGAAAATTGTACACTTTACCATACACTTCGAACCTACAGCAGCAAGTTCTTTTTAAATTTTCGGTGATAGACGATCATCTTCTTCAGAAAAACATCACTACACTCAATAGTTCACATCACGGTAACGAAAAGGAATCCATCTGCCATTTAAAAGTCGCGCACGTGTGCTAGTTCGGTGCGACCACTGGTCTACAGACGTTGTAGCTGGCTTGCCCACTGTCTGCTGAGCCCTGTTGCCAGCTGCGGCCGAACCAGCTGCTCAATTCTGCTGTATTTAGGACCAGTCAAGTTCATGAGGGGGACACCCTTTTGCTGAAAATGGCGAATGGCTATTGATTCCAGTGCACGAAGATGGGGGTCATGCAGAGAATTGGAGTTAAGAAGGATGGAAGTCTGGTCCCAAGCTATGGTGTGGTGGGTGTCTTGATGGTGGACCGCAATGCCGTTTCTAACATCACCATTCAGGGTGTCTCCCACATGTTCTTCGACCCTTACTTGCAGTTCTTCCGGATCTCACCGATGTATTTAGCATCGCAATCAGAGCAGGGAACACAGTAAACCACACCTTTCTTGGTGAGCAAGCGTGCTGGGGGCTGCGAAGCAGGGGTGGGAAGGGGCAGTGGACTGGGAGGCGGAGGGCGGGGTCAGGGAAATAATAGTAACAGTAACACGAATCCAGGGTCAAACAACGGAAAAGTGGGCCATGGGCAGGCAAATAATGCTGACAGTGGTAATGGGAATGTGGAAAGAAATGGGAATGGACAGCAGAATGCTAAAAATGCAAATACTTCAAGTAATGGGCAAAGTGAAAATGGGGATGGAGGTCAACATGGTTTTAGAAATACAAATGGTAATTCTAAGCAGTTTGAGGCTAACCACGGCAGTGGCGTATATCAGGAGAGGAGGCGGGACCCACTCCAAGTCCACTCCAATGGAGGAGAAGTCGAGGCTTTTTCAAAAGTGCATCTTGTTCGGAATTATTCTTGTGCCCCGCCACATAGCCAGAGCCCTGAATGTATGGGCGGACGAACTGTTCAGGAGTGCCCAAATACCGACCACAGAATGGAGACTGGACCCAGCAGTGTGCCAGTCGTTGTTTTGAGTATTCGGGAAACCATCCATAGACTTGTTCGCAACGCGAGCCTACGCCCACCTGCCTTGCTTTGTGTCGCCATTTCCGGACAAGAGAGCTTGGGTGACGGACGCACTCATCCTGAGCTGGGACGGAATGAATGCGTACCTTTTTCCACCTTTCAGGCTGCTCCAGAAATCTGTGAACAAAATATGATTGTCACGAGGTTGATTCATTCTCGTAGCACCGTGGTGGCCAGCAGCACCGTGGTTCATCGAAGTGATGGAAATGACCAAACAACCACCGCAGCAGCTGTCTATCACAGATCGATTCTTAGAGTGATCGTCATGCCGGAGAGATCTCGGGAGAGTTCACTGTGTTAGAACATTGGTGGGATGTTCACATCAGCCTGCTGGTGACGTCGGCCTGACGATGTCGTTACAGGAACTTTAGTGATGTGTGCCGGACTGGACATGATGTGAACTTCATCATTTTGTTGCGGTGCCTTGCGATGTGGCTGTAACGTGGACAGCAATCACACAACCTTCTCACGTTGCTGCACAAGGGTTCGATAGAGGGAGAAGACTCATGCTGGGGAGACGAAGATACCATAGGCAGAACAAAGGTGGGTACTACCAAAAAAAATATATAAGTAAATGTCTAAGCAAAAATTCTCCTGGGTTCATTGAAATTGTGGGAATTCCCGCCTCCTGACTGACAAATTCAGCAACATTACTGAAGGTAAGTATTTACAGGAAGTAAAAAACGAAAATCGTAACAGGTAAAATTAGTTTTTACTTAGTAAAATACTGACCTTCAGTAAGAACCCGCCCGCCTCCTCGCATTCACTAAACTGTAGAGTCCATTAAAAGGGATGAGGGTGACCAGGTGGGGGCTGCTGATGTTGTAACGTGTGTTCAATGTAGAAGCCAAACTTGAAGTAGTTAAACCTTGTTTAATACGGAATAATCATGACAAGATTTGGGTTACATTATAACTTACATTCTCATCACAAGAATCAATGAGAATAGTACATCGGACTCTGAAGCCCTTGCTTTTTATACGCTCCGATCGAATCCAGAACTCTACCGGACAACCAATCAGCACTTGAGTTCATTAACCAATCCAGTTCTTGGTTGCAAAGTTTTTACCAATTGTGGCCAACAATACTTGGCCACGTTCTCCTGCACGTCCGCTCATGGTTTTGGCGCAAAACCTGAAAGTCCTTGCTGTTCAACAAATGATTTTGGCGCCAACAAAAGTCAACCACAGTTACAAGCACACAAGTAGGTACGAGGGTGAGCCAATGTTCATTACAACGTCGGTAGTGACGTGCAGCACACCTGGCGGTGATGGAGAACAGATTAAGGAGGGAATCTAAAATGGGGATTTTAGTTCATAATCAAGCAGCAAAAGCGTAAAATAGTGATTTTAGCAACATCACTGAAGGTAAGTATTTTAGTTAAGTAAAAATTAATTTTACCTGTTAAAATATTCGTATTTCGAAAAATTTAAATTTGTGAGAAGTTGATGTGTTATTTAGGTTAAAGTGCATCTTTTTTTTTTTTGCACCTCACTTGGAATGAATTCTTAATACATTTTTTTATGTATTTATTTACGCCTGTGCTGGTAAACAGAAGATTTTCTTAGAGCGTTTCTTTTTTTGTCTTGCATATCTAAGTAAGTGCATTTAAAAATTAAAGTAGCACACATATTATCATTATTTTGATAATAAAAGTTTCATGAATGGGGTGTCAATTCATGCTGCAAGAGCCTAAGAAACGAAATTTTTTGGAAAATGCTGTTAATCAATGTGATCTGATAGTCATCCTTTTAAAAATTAGTAATAACACACCTTTAACTCTGAATGTGTCTTGTATTAACATGCATGCTGCTTGGGTATTGTGTTTAGTCCATACCCAGTAGACTTTAGTTTTAACAAACCTGTGCTATTTGTTATCACTGCAGTACTTAACTGTTGTAGCCTAATAATTATCACATTGTTTCACATCTTTTACTCAGAACCCAAGCATTTGTAGAAGGGCTCAACGTGCAATAAAGTATGTTCACAGCCAGTTGTCTTCCGTCGGCTTCTCCTGTTTTGAAGGACAGAATCTTGCAGAGGTATGTATTATGCCTATTTGTTACCAGTTTCATATCGGGGCTTCTCACGTACAATGGTCATGATAAACTGATATTCGGTATTCTGATGAATGTTCGTGGATTATCCAAAACTAAATGGGTGCACAGTTTAGGCAACTGTAAAACACAGCCCAGGTCCTATGAAACATGTGGGGCTGTGTTTTAAGCGACAAGAAAATGTTGTTCCTCAGAAACAAATAAAGCCAGACACAACACTAATCACATCGTCAAACTGGGCGCCAAAGGTAGTGAGGGCATTTACACTTTGTTTCCCAACTGTTGCGTGGTTTTGAAGCCTTCAAAAATTTGGAGCAAACTACCAGGTGCTTTAGTTTTTCTTTTGACGAAGTTGATCCATTAGAACCAACAAATCGTTCAACATCATCTTTGACCGATCGTCGGTAGTTTCATTTAACACAACTGAAACCTTTTTTCCCCACGGAACATACGTTTTAAAGAATCACAGTGTTCTTGAAACAGCTGTGGAAGTCTATCTCTTAAGGCTTGACATTGCGGTATGCTACCCCCATTACGCACATGCTTGTATGCTTCATAAAAAATTCCTGCACGTGTTGGTTATTAGCTTTAAGTAACGGAGTATTGGCAGCAATAAACATTCGCAAAAAGAACACTGTTTCATCATGTATTTCTTTAGCATGCACAACACTTTCAAAACTCGGATGTTATTGTACTTGGCGTTGTTGTAGTTGGCGATAATGGCTTTCAGCACGCCGAATCCAAAATTGCAATTATTGAGAAAAAATACCGTAAGTCAGACTAAAAACAGTCTTAATGTCAACATTCGTACCCGTCGGATTGTTTTGTAGTTCTATTGACCTTAGATGAACATCAGCAAAGGTCAATGTTGTCCCCCCCCCCCCCCCCCAATAATATTTTATTGTTGAAAGATCCCCAACTCTACCTCTATAGTCACCCCTCCTTCTGGCAAGTTGGAGTAGTCTTGCGCCGTTCAGGCTTACCTGTCGATGGATGTGTCGAGTGTGGGTGAGAGGAGGAACAACCTACGTATGCTTCGTTTTGTAGGAGGGAGAGGAAGGTAGGATCGAAGAAATACATCGTATCAAAGGTACGTGTCTTAGTAATTGTATAAAAGAGGCGTTTGAAAATAAAAGATGCAGCGAGAAGGGAACCTTATAGAAATATCGCGCGTTCGTCTACTTTGGTTTTTCATAGTACTTACAATCAGCAGAAACGCAAACCAAAAGTCAATGTAAAATTCGGGTGGAAATTTTGCACATTTGGAGAATTTTCGGTGATGATAACTGTCGTCTTCCTCAGACCTCTCTCAACACTACACGAGTTTACGACAATTAATCCATGATGGGAAAAAGCCGTTATATACAGTAGATATATATACACAGATTCGAAAGATGCGCTCCTCTCAGTTGGCATTGGGTGTCTTGTTTTTGCTCCTTTAGTGAAGGCAAATATAAAGGAGCGAAGTACCGTAAATTGCGTATTAAACGTTCAGTTAATGCTAACGCCCAGCCCCCCGAAAATGTATGAAGGTCAAAAATCGTGATGATGTGTTGTTAACACCCACCCCTTTAAA
>JAHWFP010191445.1:0-12167 GCA_023313725.1 Lithobius niger
TAAGGTAGATCAGAACAGTTACTAGCCGTCTAAGTTTTATTTTTTTTAAATCCAATATTCAAGTTTTAAAAGGGTTGCAGTTACGAGTGGCGCTAAGTGTATTGCATGGTTTTGTGGTCCCAGAAGTTTTACTGAGCAGCCGTTTAAGGTGGCACTATCACCGATTGAAAATCGAACGAAAATATCATGGCGCCATCTAGCGGCACTGATATCGTTAACGTTTACAGCTTACTCCCAGGTATACGAGGACGTATCAAATTTTCACTCAATAATTAAGGATGTCATGGCTTGTTTGTTTCGTTAAAAGAAATGTCGTTGTGCATTCCTTCGCTTGGTGCAAGCAAGTGCTAGATAGTGCTAGATAGCGCTAGATGTTGCAAGATTCTGCAGACTTTCAATCCGTGATAGTGAGAATTTAAGCTGAAGCTTCTTCCGTGGTTCACGTTTCCTGTAACGAATTGATCTTGGTTAGAATCGAACACAGAATAAGTTCTTCAACTTCAGATGTAGCCCACGCACGAGTATTTCGTCAATTTCCGGAGGTATTAGCGCTATTGCCATGGTTACCATGGTAACGATGCCGCCATTTTCTATCTAAAGTTTCGCCTCTTACGAGAACCTGACACGTGCTGCCGTCTGGTGCTATTGATGAAAGCAGGTATTATTTTATCCCATAATTTCATAAAGCGTCACTACCTACTTATCTACCCTGGGTTGAGGATTACTGAGGCTCGAGAGCTACAAGGCTATCGGCCCTAGCGACTTGCCCACATGAACGCATTCGGAACTATGAGTCGTAAGACGATAGCCGCCATTTTATGTTTGAAGCATTCTATTGGCTCCGAGAATAACCAATTTTTCTCGGATATGAGAGGGTTGTGCGACTTGCAGTGACGTCATGAGATGACGTTCCTACAGTCTGCACTCTGGCGCACTCGTAGTAAACAAGAACCCGCTTTAAAAACATTCAGCGCCACTATAAACGCATCAGTTATTGTGAGTGCGATTAACTATACCACCAGAGTTTCCCTGCTCCCATTATCGCATCGTCTCTACCCGCTAAGATTCTGCTCCTTGGTTTCTCTGTCTGTCAAGTTTCTTTTCGTCCCATATGACGAGGGAAATATTTGCTCTCAGTAATTGTAATAATTTGGTGTTGGGCCGAGAAGTAGAGACTCTCCCCCCCTTCCAACTCCCCCTCCCCCTCCTTGTAATTCGCAGCTCTTGAGAAATGACTTGGCGATGACGCGCACTCACAACTGTCAGAAATGACAGGTCTTCGATAGGCGAGAGCACTTCCCACCACCCCCGCCACTCATGCTTGCGCTAAATTGCGGGTCACGGATCCCCCCCCCTTCCCTTTCCTTGTGGGAGACGTAGGCGAGGCTTCTTGGCTACCTGTCATTCCGTCGTGATGGAGCACCCCTCCCCCCTCTCCCCCCTCGTGACAATGGATCAGCCCACAGACTAGTAGTTCTATAAAAACAACTCCAAGCTTTGTACTTTTGATTCAACGGCCCTGCTATTGGGCATCTTTGAATCTCCAAAAAGATTACGGCTAATTCGTCCTGTTCTCAGCTTATCTCCCCGTAAATGCTCGTGCATTTGCGGCGCCACATTCTAGCCTGCCGAAAGTTTGCGAGCAGAGCGCACCTTGGTGGAAAAATAATTTCAGAACCCGAACGTCACTCATTCTGAAATGCTGTTCGTTTCGCGAATTCGGTACCTGCCGATATGAAACTTTACATGTAGCCCACACATGTCCACGAGATAGGCCTAACCTGTGTGAGAACTCCTTCACGGTTGGAGTCCGAGCTTAAACATGCGGACATTTTTTTCCCAATCCACGTCAGGTATAGTTTGAATAACCACCGCTGTTGCTAACAATGGTGTCGCGGCATTTCGTGCATCTGCCCTTCTGCTTGTATCCTGAGACGAAAATCCTTATAATAATGGTGGATCCGGCTGAGCAGTTACGAAAACAAGGCCGAACAATCACTTCCCCCTCCTCACGCCGGCATTGCAAGTGGACTCTTCCATTCTACCAGCATGGCAAATGCAGCCGGGAGGGAGCGGTCGATCAACTCACATACAGCTCACAATTAGATGTACGAGGCACGGGCACGAAAAATGTCGGGAAAAGTGTCGGGAAAGTGTGCCGGGAAAAGTGTGTTGTAAACTCGGTAGGAGAAGAAAGTGTGGTAAACTTAATTTATGGCCGGCCCCGTGCATAGCACGGGCTTCGTCTAGTAAGCAATAAGTACAAATCACCGTTTTAACACATTTAGAATAAATTAAACACGAGATTTGTGCCTTCCGTACCTTGGATATTAACAACCGGGTACCGACCAAATACCGGAAATCACCTATTAACATCCCTGGCAAAGCTACGGCCCATCTCCTAAAATGTTTAAAGTTAGAAATCGTGAAATAACCTCCGGTGCTCTTACTAGATTATTTCACGATTCCTGACGTAGTAAATAATCAAGTAACAGCACCCTTCCCCCCTCCTCCCCAGGTAACTAGGTTATTTCACGATTTCTGACTTTAAAGCATTTTAGATCGTAATTTTTCTTCTAGAAATTGATTAAAAGCTTCAGACATTCAAGGAAATCAATGTTTCATCCCCTTAAATCGTATTTTTTCTGCATCAAAATTAACTGAAGGCTTCCAACATAAAGCAAACTAAACAAACTGGTAAATAATAAACTAAATTCCTGAAGAAATGATAATAAAAGTATTTTGTTGGTGCTAAAACAAACCCAGACACGTATGTGAACGCTCGCATAAACGCCGAATTTTCCGCGATGGATTTAGGCCTAAACCCCCCCCCCCCCCCCGCCTGGGCAGTCGAAGATTCGAATAATAATTTGATTACGCCCAAATCGCTTTTTTTTTATCCAATTAATCCTTTACAGCCAATGGGCGTTTAATAGGCGATTTAAGGTACTGAAATTAATTTCCCTGAGTGTTCCAGGTTTTTCAGAGTACTTGAGGCCGATTTGCTGTAATTTTAGGATTGAATTTTGTCCACACATTTTACGAGTTGCATTTGTTTATGGGTGCAGACGAGTGCAACCAAGTAGATTCGTTTAACGGACGTTTAGGCATCAGTAGGATACAGAAATGTAAGTGTAATATATTTAAGAGGATGTTTCAACCTAATCAGGCTTATTTATATTTACATCGCATTTTCCCCCGAGTTTTCTAGTTTCCTTTTGAAAACTCAGAGTATTCCCTCAGTTTTTCGTAAGTTTCAAACATATTTTAATTCCCTGTTTTCTAGTTTTGTGTGTGAAAAATCAGAGAATTCCCTTAGTTTTCTCTGTGTTTTCCAGATTTTTTATGAAAAATTAGTTTTTCCTGAGTTTCAAACGTAGTTTAACTCCCTGAATTTTCCATTTTGTTGTAAAAAAAAATCAGAGAGTTCCCGGACTTGTCCCTGAGTTTCAAACGTAGTTAAATTCCCTGAATTTTCCAGTTTTTGTGTGATAAATGAAGAATTCTCCGAGTTTTCCCTGAGTTTCAAACATATAGTTTAAATTCCCTGAGTTTTCCAGATTCTCCCTGTCGGTAGGAACCCTGTATTAACTGAAGTATCCATGAAATCTGGAAATATTCGGAAGTTGTAGAATATGCGAATGTAGTGCCTACTAGGAAAATAAGGTAATGTCGGTTAGCCAAATATATAAAGAAAACATCATTCGAGCCGCAGTATTGTACAGTCTGTGCACAACAATGATGTCTTCCTGACGACCAGTTTGGATTTCTTCCAGGCAGATGAACTTTCTTCCAGCTCCAGCGCTTTGGAGTTGGACCTACCTCGCTTACGACGTTCCAGTTGATGTTGACTTACCGATTTCTTGACTGGTCGCTGCCAAAGATTTTAAGTGGAGATTCTGTTAACTGTCCAGTTAAAAGAGGATTTCCACAGGGTTCTGTTCTAGGGCCTCTGTTGTTAATTTTAATTTTTAAAGCTTGTCACAGACCAGGATTATGAGCAACTGAAAAGAAAAAACTGATGACCTCCAAATATACGCCCTTGTTTGGAATTATAATGTGTATGTTTAGACACTGCTTACTGCTATTGTGGACTAGTACCCCATCTGACGACTCCCATTGCACTCAACAAATGGAAACCAGAATTGGAAACCAGAATGATGATTGTGATGTTACAACTTACTAGATCACTCAGGTCACTAAAACTGAAAATCACCTTAGTGATAGTGCTTTAGTAACTACAGGTGTGCCGCAAGGTTCCGTTTTAGGACCGTTACTCTTTCTTATTTTATATTAACGATATTTTTAATCATAATGAAGGACTGTTAGTAAGCAGGTGCAGAGGTGTGCTCTTCAGCTGATTTGACGGAAAATAGCGGATGTACGTCAGCATTTCAACTTCCAAAAAAGGGGTTTGTGGTCAGTCAGAGGCTAGCGCGAGCTGGGGAAGTTTCGCGGGAAGGTAATTATCTAGATAAGGTGCACCTCACCAAATCTCTTCGTTTTTGTAGTGACCGACGGTACTCTGCATCCTAACACATTACACGTTATAAAACTCGGGGGAAATGTGTATAAACTTATCAAAAAAATTATTCAAAAGACGAAAAAGTGAGTCACAGAAACGCTAAAGTAGCGGCTGTAGCAGCCATATTCGGTTAGCAAGGTAGCCGGAAAATCATGTTTACACTAACAAAAGTATATAGGTGAGCAAATTTTTGGTTGTAGTTTCTGATGTTATATATTTACCCGTAACGAGTGCGGCAGCGCAAGCGAGGCACGTAATTTGAGGGGGGGGGGGGATTTTTTTTCGTCTTTTTAGCGTAATTTGAAACATTAATACAGAAGAAGAGAAAAATTTCCATAAACCTTTAGTGAGGTGCAAATCGGATTTTATGGCTACCCTTCTTCCTTCACAAAATGGCTGCAACCACTGCTGCAATAGCACGTCTGTTGACTTGTATTTTACGTCTTTTGAAAAAATTTCTGCGAAATGGTGTTAGGATGAAGCATAGTACCAAAATGAAATGATTTGGCATGGTGCCCCTTGTATAGATAATTACTCTCGGGAAATCTCTGGATTGTTAAGTGTTGTGACATCATCGGTTAAAAAGTTTAGTCCACATAGGTAATGTATTTCCTTAGGTCATTTATATTTTAAAAGAATTTTGTATTGCAATGTGAATTTGCCTTAGATATAAATCTGATTATAACGCCATTTTAAGTGGGTTCTTTTTCAATCACAGCTGGATGCGGTTTTAGTGCAGTCACACATTCTGTGACCTGTATTTGTGTGTTGATGTGTTGATGCTATATTTTTTAAACCATTTTTTGTTTCAGACCACGTCAAGGGGAAGTCACACAAAAAAAAACCTGACCAAAAATTTGTTTTGGACCTCAAAAATGACACTTTCAGCGGTGAACATTTCTAAAAACGCTTCATCTTTACATGGTTTTATAGTTATCGACATTATTACTAGTTTTTTCAATAATCCTTTTAGAAAGCCTTGCCCCTCGGCTTCTTCGCCTTTCAGATGCTAACTGTGTCTGAAGTATGGGCACACAAGAAATTGAGCATTCATCAACCTCACTGTATGAATCTCGATACTAAAGGGCCTTTTAAGTGCTATGATCGAGCAAACTCGAACCAAAAAGCACAGTTTTAAGTATCAACAACAGAGTCCAAAGTATGCACGAGATGGTCAACAATGCAGAAATGGCAACAATACTAGGTTCCCTTAACAAGCCGACTCTAGAGACGGCCGTGGCCGAGTTGGTAGAGGCGTGCGAACGTTATAGAGCTCCTTCAAGTTGCTAGTTCGAGTCCCGTCCAGGTTACCCCTACTTTTGTGGAGACATAAAATTAACGTAACACTTCCAGGGTTAAAGAACACATATGTCACCTTAGGTACATCTGGGACTTCAACAAACTTGCTTTTTCAATACAAGTTTAGTAGCATTTAGGAGAGCTTTTTAGGGAGCTTGTCATGATGACAAGCCCTTCCAGAGCTCCAAGGACAATCAATCCCAACTATTCAACATCCAAAGGCTTCCCAAGCCGTACAAATTATCACGATATCAACGAAGTTGTAGGAAATTTCACACACACAAGCAAACAACCAAATCATGAAGCAAGTTGTCTTCTCTAACCTTCTGTGTTATCTGGTTAACAATCTACCATCCAGCGGTTGACATTACTCCAGACCAGTGGATATTACTCTAGGCTACTTAGCCTAAGGATGTGCATCATACTGCACGAAGAACGAAATTCATGAAGAAAGAAAGACTGTACGTGTGCATCTAAAACAAGCGTATGATAAACCAACACGGTGAGAAACGCAACCTCAATCAACTTAACGATATCCTCCAAATTCGACAGCAGAGCCAGTTCCCCAAGGAATTGCATGTGTTTGTCCCCGAGCATCTCCACTGCCCCACACCCAATTCCTCCAACCCAATTCCTCCACCAAGGCTCAAAACACCGAACTTGGCGAGTTATGAAACTCCATTCACCGTTGTATTGACTCACAGGATTTAATTGTGAAGGAGTCTGGCGAGTTGAAACAATTTTGGCCTCCAATTTCAATGGGGTGATCCCAAGGGACCAATGCAGCCATCTTGCACCACTTCCTGAAGTGATGTATAACGTGAACCCAGAAACGAAAATCAGTACCTGGCAGAAAACCGGTTCTGCCGATCAAATTGCGGCTAAGCAGCAGGTCACTAATTTCGTGGAAGCCGTTATTCCAAAAGACCAGTACCTCGACACAATTAAAAAGAGTACGCTCTTAAATGTACGCTCAAAAAACAAATAAAAACGTGGCTTGTCAAATAACAATTCAATTTCTAATGTAAATTCCAAGCAGTCGCAGATTGAAACCGAAACCTTCCATGTCGGCTTAACACCTAATTTCGAATGTGACAATTGAAATGAAGCACCAGGCAAAGAAAGAAACAACAATATCAACACTTTTCACCACCAATGCAGCCGACTAAGATGGGCTAGACAAACGAAACAACTTCAAAACAATAATGAGGTAGTTCACAATATCTCAGAAATCTTCATAGTAACCAAAACCGTGCCTAACCCTTCAAAATTGGTAGCAACCAAAACTCACAAATAAGCATTGTCCAGCACCATCATAATACAAACGATAAGTCTACTGGGCATAAAGGACGAATATTTGTCTCACACATTCACCCAGACAGCTCACCTGATGAAATTATCTCACAATGAGAAAACAACCAAACGGCGAGACAGTATCTACAAATAGAAAACAAGGTGCCTACACTTGTCTTCCTGTGTTAAATTCGACAAACGAGTTGAAGAGTTAGCTGCTTCTACCATAACTGGCCAGCAGGTGCCATCCTCACTGTGCATCTCAGCATCCCACCGCCTGAGAACATCATCTCCTCCTCCAAAAATTACTTCAGTAGCCCATCAATCAACTGGAATCAAACGGAATCAAATCACTGGTTGATTACCCATCCACCAGCTATAAACCACTAGCTCGTCCAGTGCCATTCACGAATAATACAAGCACTCACCCACCTCACATCTCTTACCCCCTCACCCCAACCACTCTCTACAGCTCCTCCCGAATGACTCCTACATAACCACTGCCTCTCCATGCCTTCAATCCTCTCAGTGCCCCTCCCCCCCCCTTTGTTCCTCCCCTCTCCAATCTCTCTCTATGCCACTGAGTCCCATCATCATTGCAACCTCATTTCTTGCTCATCTGCGTCAACATCCTTTCAACAAATGCAAATCCGCCTGCTAATAAACTGGCTGAACTTGACGTGCAGTCTTGCAGTTGTCATTATTACTGAGGCAAAACGAAATTTTACAACAATAATCAAATCGTTGATGCCCTTCATTTCCGTACCTACGCTAATGTACACAACTACCTCCAATCTCAGAAGTGACAAATTATTAGCGCCATCCGAAATGGTAAAGATGTTGTCGCTAGCAATGATAAATCCCCACTAAACGTTGTTAGGCAGCGTAAAATCACTGTAGCCACAGTATACAGGTCTCCCGCAAGCTTCCCAACCCATAATAATCCCCTCGTCAACATCGTCAAATCAATCCGTGATACCACATCCTACAAACTCATCATTCTTGGAGACTTTAATATGCATCAGTGCACCTGGACTGACAGTGCTGAAATTTCCACATGCACTACAGAACAACTCTTCCTTGATACCTTATTAGCCAAGACCTCATGCAGCATGTAGAATGCCCAACTCGCTTCCAACAAGGGCAAAAATCTAACATCCTTGACCTCGTCTTGATTAGAAGCCCATTAAACCTGATCTCCAACATTCACATGGTGACCCTTCATCCTTCAGCACCCTAATGGTCAACTCTCCACCTCAATCCGTTACTCACCCCCTTTCCAAGTGCAATTTCTTTCAAGCAGACTACACCCTCACGCGTGAAGAAAACTGGGAAAACAGACATACCTATCCCTGTGTCTATGCCACCATCGAAAGATCCATCCATTCTCACCAAACGCAAAGCATGGATTGACTATAGGAAGAGCCACAGTGATGACAAGTATAATAACTCCAAGCACGCCATGAGTGATCTCCTCTGCATGCCACTCATATGAACGGGTGATTGCATCCACTTCTGAAAGCTGTGGGCTTACATAAATCGCAACAGAAATCATCGTTATTGATTAACATCATAAACAGAAAAGTTCTACCAGTTAATGATTCTGCTCCAAAATGCGACGCCCTTAACTCTCACTTCTGCCCAGTGTTTAAATCTAACAAACCTCCCTCCATTACCATCCCTATCAACAATCTCGATTGTAACATCCTTGCAAACGATATCTTCACCACTGAAGAAGTTAAGACACCTTCTTTCTACCAGTAAAAAGTAAAGTCACTCCTTTCCCAGACCTGACAGACCCCACCCAAAGATTTTAACGGAACTGGTTCCTGTCATTGCTGAGAGTTTTACATGGTTTTCCAGAAATCGTCCATGGAATCAATCCTTCCATGTCTCTGGCTCATGGAAAAGATCTACACCAAGCAAAGTGTTACCTTTCTGAACCTTAACAATCTATTCACCTCTAATCGGTATGGCAGCCTCCATGGTAAATCCACTAGCTACAACTTCATTTCTTTCCCTGACCTCATTACGGAATGTCTTGAATGTCTTGAAGAAATGTTTTGAAACAGGTCAGAGATAAAAGCTGCCTACTTTGACCTTGCTAAGGCCTTCGACATCATAACCACGAACATCCTTGCTACCAAGCTTACCACCATATGCATCACTCGTCACATCCTAAGTGGCTTAATGCCTTTCTCACTGTTAGAACTCAACGCACCATTATCAATAGTCTCTCTTCTAACATCGGCGGTGTTACCATTAGAGCCCCACAGGGAGCGTCCTCACTGGACTCTTCTTCATTATTTTCATCAACAATCTGCCTGACTGTCTTACCTGCAACATCTGCATATTCTTAGATGACACCAAACTCGTTGCTCAGAACTAGGGCGGCATCTGATCACCTTCGAACCTCTAACTTTCATTCTTGATTAATGCAAATATTCTCATCAAATGCTTTCGCCGTAGCATATCTTTCCAACCCAACATCCACAAACTTGTGGAATGGGTCCATACGATGAACATAGACCAACGAAACAAAGTATTCTGTCCTTAGCTCCGGCCTTCCCATCGAATTACACCAGTACACCCTGAAAGACTGTGAACCCTAATTAACCACATGGAGATCCAGAAAGACCTTCGTATGCTCATTAGCCAAAAACTCACTTTCTCCAAACACATTGACCTCATTACCAGACGAGGCCATTGAATGCTTGCCATTATAAAGAACTTCTTCATTCTTGACGATTGCACTTTCTTCTGCTCTACCGCTCCATGGTGCGCATCCACGAGTGTGCTAATTTCGCTTGATAGATTAGATTCAAATCGGACAGCGACAAACTGTAGAGGCTTCAAAGAATAGCCTCCCGCCACCTCTCCTACACTAAGTGCCTGAAAATCCTCCAACTCCCCCCCCCCACCTTGAATACCGCATAATCCGAGGTGACCTCATCTTTCCCACCAACCACCTTCATTCTCCTCTGAATACAAACAAGCCCCTCTTTGTCATCAACAATCCGCAAACTAGAAACAACGGACTCAATATCTTTTAACGTTGCTGCCCCTCCAAATACCGTGAACGCATTCATTACCCTTCATTTCCGAATACGCAGCACCTGAAAACGCATTCCAAGGAACATCATCCCTGCACCCAACACCAACAGCTTCAAGACCAGACTTAATTCCTTCTTACCGACAATCATCCTACAATTTGTTTACAAGAACTGATGATATGTTCCCACTTCCTTCCAGCATCAAAACTACAAGCTTCCTACTGGTATTTTATCAATGTCAATGTAGATGTCATGAATTTGACAGTTAATTGTATGCTACCTTTAGTGCAACGTTCATGGTATTAATTTATGAGAAAAGTTTATCTTCATATCTATCAAACACAACATTAGGCTGTTGCAAATCTTGTATGTTGCTAATGTTTGGTGGGGCCTACGGCCATTAAGTCCTTTATCTGCGTAATCTTTCATATGTGAGCTTATCACTTGACATGTCATTTCATTTCCAGTTCCTGCCTCTCAAACCTTCTAGAAGTTTCCATTTCCCATAATACCCTTGTTATTTCGCGGTTGTCAGGGGTAACCAAATTGTATAAAAGAAACGAGGCCAGCATGGAAAAATTAGTTAGTGTTTGGGCCAGCCGCCCAGCTGGTCCTCTTCGACCCCTGCTAGGTATACTTCTGGCTTGGAGAATTTTTAGCTTCTTAAGCTTTTAGTAGATCTGTTTTAACTGAAACCCTTAGTTAGGGTAGCTTCCCTTGTTAGGCCCAAAGTAGGCTGGTTTCTTTAAGCCCCTTAAAGTCAGGGTAACTTCTTCTGAGAGGTTTCATAAGCCTTAGACTTTTTTTTTCATGAACACTAAATCGGGTAGTTTCTAGTTAAACTTTTGTTAAGCCTCGATCTGCTTTCGAACCCTAACCTAAACCTAAAGTTCTGACCCTAAAGTTCCCAAACTCAGTCCAGACCTCCCTCCCACTTACCTAGTTTTCATCACAGGCTATTTATATTTCTTATAAACATTTGCTCAGTATGCTTCATTGTCCCAAGGGTCCAACAATGATCTCCCATAAGGTACATGGTGCACTTTTCGATCTGAGAGTAATCCTCGCACGATGGTGTCCCTGATGTATTTATATCTACCTGGAGTTTTCATACTCCTCTTATTAACCCATTGATATTTAAGAGGGCAGCTGAACACACATGTAAGTAATAGGAAAAAGGCTCCTGTCTGCGGACAAAGCAAAAGTCGTTGGATGAGCAACTCTGGCTCTACAGAGGGTGTATCCTTGTCTGCATGTGGGATACATGTTTTGTGTTTATTGTGTTGACTTGTTGAGTATTCCGAAACAATATGGTAAAAAAAAATGGTGGCAAAATACGTAGTTAAAACCTCTTCAACCTTTAACTGTACAATACTCCCACGTTAGTTCATTTGCCTCAAAGTGAGTTCCAAGTGCATCCTAACATAGGTACTGTGGCACTCATACTCCATAGTTTGCTTTATATATACTGTAATGGAAAATATGGTCTGACGAGTGTCGCTGTAAGGGAGGGGCTTCAAATAACATTAGCACCTTAATGCCATCAGAGCTGTAGCAAGGTCGCATACAGTATGTGTACACGTCGAAAAACGCCATCACCTGGGAAATACGTCTTTACTCATCACGAGTTAACTTTTTTCTATTGGGCGTGGAAGGTGAAGTTTGTGCCATTCTTTAGCGTGTATAAATAACTTTAAATGTCATAGAGACTGTCAATGCCATCAGACCATAGTAACCTGGCACCAAACACCATATTCGGATTCTTGGAAGAGGTTACTATGGGGGGGGGGGGATTGAGGCTTAATGGCGCGTCGACAACTTGGTCATTAGCGCCAACCTCAGTCACAGTGCAGTGGTCCGGGTTGCCACTGCACCACACATTACAGAGATGTTATTCAAACCCCTAATCTAAATCTTGTCATACATCTGTACCTCCTGCAAAAATTGAAAAACACCGGACAGGAGGACAGACTTATCGCCCAACTGACGCGCAATGT
>JAHWFP010191445.1:16850-27021 GCA_023313725.1 Lithobius niger
CCCCCCCCCCCATAGTAACCTCTTCCAAGAATCCGAATATGGTGTTTGGTGCCAGGCTTAACACTGAGCAGCACTAAAATCTAGGAAGCTCATTCCTCTCGGTGCTTCGAGTGTCTAGAATGTAAAAGAAAAGTTGTATGTTTGAGTCCATTTCAGTAGTAGGGAAAGGTCCTTGATACACACCGTTCATTTTATTGTGCTTCTCTATTGATAACTGTGGCCATAGTGCATCTTCGGCCGGGATTCATCTTCAGCGTTAAAGCTTGAACGTGATTATCGAAAATGTTAACTTAAACAGTCTTAGCAGAAAAATCTCTCCCTTTACAGTCAACTAGGGCGAGTTAATATAGCGCAAAAAAAAGGCCAAACCTTCAAGTAATTAGTACAAAGATGAAACCAACGACTTTCACCTTTGAAAACTGTCATAAACAGTGTATCAAAAGTATAGCAAAATATGATTGGTGGAAAGACGAATGACGCCCGAAGTCGACACTATCCTGGTATTAATTTAAATACTAAATTTCCTTTCACAATTCGCCAAATTACACCCCATCCTTTATTGTTTCTCTTGAAATTTCCTTTTCAATGATACCAAACACAGACGGAAGTAACTACCGGAATTGTTACTAATGAATTATGATTAATGCATAGTATATCCCGTAATGTAATGAAATAATATGGTTATTAGTGCCCAAATCTAAAGGAATTGTTCACTTTCTGTGAAATCATGAAATTTTCCATGGATGCACTTGATGAGTAACTGTAAAAAATAGCTAAGGTACCAAGTTCAAATGCCCCTTCCCCTCCAAACTGTTTTTTGGCTGAAAATCTTTATCCGTCAACAAATCAAAAGCATAAATTGTGAAACAAAACCGTTCTGCAAACAATTCTGGACAGGAAAGGTGATGAACATCTTTTACGTAAAAGCTTTCATTTAACCCCAAAATCGTATTTTAAATATACTATCCTTATCGTGTGAACGCTTATTTGTTTTAATTGCTTGCTTGTTATAGTGAATTTCGGTTTCAAAGTGCTCTTGCGAGCTCTCTAATAGCCCAAAGTGGACATGCTTAGGATATTCTGAAAGGTGGGGATCTATTCTTTCCATCAATCTTAACCAAAATGGTTTAGGCTTATATAGGGATCTTTCTACGTCCGTTTAAAAGTGAAGTTGTAATGGCGTAGCGGTGAAAGGGTATGGCAATTTTCGCTTTCAAAGTGCTCTTGCGGGCTCTCTAACAGCCCGAAATAGACATACCTATGATATTCTGAAAGTGGAGATCTATTACTTCCAACAATCATAACCAATAAGGTATAGCTTAGGTACAAATACAAACACGAGCATTGCAATGGCACTTTAAAATCGAAAATAGCCACTACGCCATTACAACTTCACCTTTAAAAGGGCATAGTATGGTCCCTATGTAAGTTAAATAATTTCGGTTAGGATTGATGGAAAGAATAGCTCCCATCGTTCACAATATCCTAACCATGTCCATTTTGGGCTATTAGACAGCTCTCAAGACCACTTTGAAATCTAAAATCACAATACACTTTCGCCGCTATGACCTTGCCACTTCACCTTTACATGTACGTAGGATTGTCCCTATCTAAGCTAAACAATTTTGGTTAGGAATGATGGAAAGAATAGATCCCCACCTTTTAGAACATCCAAAGCATGTGCATGTCGGTCTAATAGATAACTTGCAAAGGCACTTTGAATTCAAAAACCACCATACACTTTTGTCGCTGCGCCATTACAACTTCTTTAAACGGATGTAGAAAGATTCTTATCTAAGCTAAACCATTTTGGTTAGAATTGATGGAAAGAATAGATCCCCACCTTTCAGAATATCCTAAGCAGGTCCACTTCGGGCTTTTAGAGAGCTCGTAACAGCACTTTGAAACCGAAATTCACTATAAAGAGCAATTAAAAAATGAGGGGTTCGCATGAATTAAGGGTGAAATATTTAAAATACGATTTTGGGATTCAATGGTTGCTTTTACGTAAAAGATGTATATTACCTTTCCTGTCTGGAATTGTTAGCTGAACGTTTTTTGTTTCACATTATGCTTTTGATTTGTTGATGTTTCAGGAGTTACAACCAAAAACGTGCTATCATAGCTATTTTTTCCAGTTACCTTTCATGTGCATCCATAGCAAATTCCATGCTTTTTACACACAGTGAACAATTTTTTCAATTTTGGGCTCTATACGGTTAACCCTACACTGTAAAAATCTATCACAACACCTATATAATTCTTCTCTTTTTTTACAACACGTTGTGGTCACAACATGTTGAGGTTTACAACACCTTGTGGTCACAACATGTTGATGTTTACAACACCTACAACGCACGCCTTTATTGTGTAATGCCGTAAATCACCTATCGTTGTTTTGTCATTTTGAAAAGTCGGTGAAGAATGTTACAGACGATTGGTCATACGGGGTCAATGAGGATCATGCAGTTGACTGTATAGTCCAAACGAACCAAATAAACGGATATTTCAACACTTCGCAACTCTAATTGTTAAACCACCACTTTTAGACGCAACGGTACATTTGTTATGGTTTTCGGATTACTTGGATACTTTTTTATAATTCGTTCCTAACGTCAGATCAGTTTTAAATGCTTTAAGGAGAAGGTAAACATTTACTGATATTGATGTTTTAACTACACATCAGTACCAAACTTAATCAAAGTGTTGCTGCGAATTATCATCACAGCGACACTCGTGGATTCTGTTAGAGGTTAAGCATACCAACGTGTTTATTGTATTGAATTTCCGGTTTTCGCAGAAACTGTTGAACAACAGATTTTAAAACAATATAAAATAAAATATATATATTTTTTTTTGAAAAATCCAGTTACAGCCTAAAGGTTGCAGTTTGGCTGTAAAACTAAAGGACTGCAATTTTTGTTTGGCATAATTAAATTATTAGCAAAAACCGACTGAATAATAAAATCCAGGCACAATTTTAGTATGCCAAACTGGGATAAAAACACAGTTTAGTCGATAGTATATTGCATCCAAAGACTGGAAATCTTTTCAAAGATTGGCTATAAAAAATATTTAAAATATGAAAAGTCATCCTTCACGTATTTTGTTAAGCAGAACGTTTACTCTTAATTAGGCCTTGCTAGGTGTTTTAGGCATTGTGGTTCACAACACCTAAAGACGTTTTGGTTTACAACACCTACAGATGCTGTGGTTTAGAACACATATAGACGTTGTGGTTTACAACACCTATTCTGTAGACTTTTTGCCTTACAACGCCTAAAACCGCGTCCCAGAGCGTCCTTATAATGAGGTTTAGGACTATGTAGTAGGTGTTGCAAATCACAACGCCATTTTTTTTCTAGATTATTTTCATTACGGGAAATACTTTGCATTAATCATGATTCATTATACCACTACCGGTTACTTCCGGTTGTGTTGGCATCACTGAAAAGGACATTTCAAGAGAAACAATAAAGGCGGGGGTGTAATTTACCTAACTGTGAAAGGGAATTCAGTATTTCAATTAATGACAGTAAACGTGTCATATTCAAAATGGCCTCTTTCCATTAACACACTAGTACAAGTGTCGAAAGGTGTCGAAAAAAGTAAAAACAAAAGCGTCTTTCCACCAATAATATTTCGGTATACTTTTGGAATGTTATTTACGACATGAGTTCAAGGACGAATACAGTTGGTTTCATCTTTGTACTAATTATTTCGAGGTAGTCACAAATTCACTGCCCCAACTCAGACTTCCACAGTTCATAGTCCATTGTTCAGATCATAGACACGTACACTGTTGAGTACCTCTCTAAAGCAATACAGCTGCTGAATAGACAACCTTCTTTGGATTCTTTCTCTGCCCTCCATAGAGACGTATAGACCAAGATGAATATCAACGAAATTCACTGCATTGTCCATTGCTTTAAAATTGACTAGCAGATTTCGCAGTTGTGTCAGAACAATGACGATAAAATTGAATTCCTGATATTTCGGCTCCATTCCATTTCATTAAAAATAATTTCCCTTCACCTTCGTTTCATTTCATCTTCAAAAAATTGTGATTGGATGCAATTTCGTTAGAAGGTTGCCGAGCTAACCCACAACACCATAATAATACTGAACTTTTTTGGTAGCCATTCTTATGTGGGAAAGTTACACGACACATTTATGCTCGCAAAAAAAGAAATAACACTATTCGTTTCCTAGTTTCTAGAACTAATAGCATCTTCTAATGTTTTCTGTTACAGAATTGCTATCGGGTCTAAAATGTATTTTCAGTATGTTTTATCTCTCAAAACTTTGCTTTTCGTTCCTTTGTATTGACATGATTGTATGGACAAATTACACCAAACCTTCGTTACGATAAGCACTCGGTTAAAATAAAAAATAAAAAAAATGTTTAAAAGATGAAGCTGTTTTCTCGGGGATGTTCGTGTATAATTCATGTTTTACTCAATGTTAGCTGTTTACTGTTTCCTCCAATTAAACGTTAAGGAATTGAAGATGTCATATGGATGCTTGAAAGCTTGAAAACTCACTTTTTTCTACAATGTGTTTGGTTTGGTTTTAAAAGATATTTTATACATACACACAGTCACTGGTTACATTAATGCTAACTCTGATAATAAATAAAGTTGTCAATTATTATGCTAAAATGGAAGTCCCATTATGGTAAACTGTTTTGGCCCTAAACCGCTCGCATGTTGATGTAGATCGTGACATGTAAAATATCTTACCAACTTCAACTAAACCATTGCTCTGGTTCATCCCTCTCCATCTAAAGATAAAATACTGAAAATGACATAAATCTGAATGTAACCCCCCCCCCCCTCTTTTTTTTTCATAATTGTTGATGTGGTACTGGTTTGTTCTTATATACGATAATCTTTGGTATTTGGTTTTCCTGCTGGTGTTGCGTTATTTTTATTCCTATAATCTATGACAAATATAGTTGCATAACATCTTCTAAAGCTCTCTGCCTTACAAAATCCAGCAATTCCAAGACTTCTCACTAGTATATGTAAATGTGTTATCAAGGACCGCATATTAGCCTAAGGGTGAACTTCCACGTTAAACGTTAAACATTGATCCTGTATAGTTCTTCCTAGAAATGACAAACACCAACGAAATTCGGTATCTGGGATCGTATCACAACTATTTCATTGCATTACAAATTTTAATAAAACAACAATCTAACCGTTTAGCCTCCACATTACGGTCATTTCTTGTTGTTGTTGGAACTCTTTGCCCTCACCCTGTAGTTCAAAAATGAGCCTATTTTCAATTTGTATATCTTAAAACATAGGTCTGGACAAGGCCCAGGATCTTCCACCAGTTACTTTAATGTGACGACAATTATACTCTTGTGGGTATAGTTATTCTTGTTGGGATAAATTTTCTCTTACTTAAAGAGATCAAACGTAGATATTAACAAAGATCAACGTATTTGGAATGCTATTTTAATGTGACTACAATTCTATTGTTATTAGTTTTGGGGAAATTTTGCTCTCACCTATGGATCGATCTTTAATTTTTATAGCTTAAAATGTTGATATTAACAAGGACCGAGGTATTTTGAACACTATTTTAATGTGACTACAATATTATTCTTGTCATTATTATTCATGTTAGGGAAATTTTGCTCTCACCTAGAGATCAAACCAATGAACCGATTTTCAATTTTGGTAGCTTAAAATTTATGTAGTAACAAGGATGGCACTTTGCAATATTCTTGTAGTTGTTGTTCTTGTTAGGGCTTTTTGGTCTCCCCTTCAGATCGAACCAATGAACTGATTAAAAAAATTTTATGGTTTAAAATGTAGGTATTAAAATAATCAGTGCCTTTTGAAAGTTATTTTAATGTGACTACAGTGTTGTTTTTGTTGGGACTTCACACCTTTATCTCACAAATGAATCAAAACTATATACTGACGAAAAACACAAGTTCCCCTAACTATGATTAAATTATTCAAATACGCAATAGTAGAGTGAGTAAAAAAAAAACGATTTAATACTAAGTGGAATGTTCTGTGGAGACAAGAATTCCGCATAGTGAACCCTACGCATAAAACTGAAGATTCGAATTTTGTTGGAGGCAGTCTAATGAAGAGAATTAAGTTACAAAGTAAATATGATACATATTAGGATAAATGTTAGATAAATAGCCTAAATGTTGTTATCCGGTTTATCTAATTTATGTCACTTCTTGTTTATTTAATTAATCTTATCATGCTTTCTTCTTTATCTCAAATCTCGTTTATCTAAAATCTCAATTATGTCATATAGCAAGTAACTCATATATCACAATGACATCGTTTTCACCACTAACGCTGTTTTCGATGGCATCTTTAAAATCACAATTATTGTTATTTAATTTAACTGAAATATCTCCAAGAAAAAAACAGATATTAAAATAAAAAGCTATTAAGCATATGAAATACTGATGTAAGCCCTAAAAAACTTAAGTTCTAAAGGAACAGATGAAAGAAAAAGACACATAAGCCATCAGAGTCGCACTAATACGTGTAAAAGAAGCTCCGGCATTCTTTGGGACGCTGGAGATTCTTTTGGACGTATTAGTGCGACGCTGGTGGCTTACATGTATTTTTCTTGTATTGTTCCTTTAGCGCATTAAGATTCGCATTTTATACGTTTAAGCGTTTTTTTTTCTTAATGCTAATAAACTTATTCCATAACCTTACGTTTATAACCTAAACTAAATATTTTAAGTCATGTGATTTGTAAATTTATGAGTTTCGGAGATCTGTCAGGCATAAGGTTTCCAGTTTGTCATTCACATTGGGGATGGGTCGGTTTCATTCTTTTGACTTCGGTTCCGGTTTCGGTTTTTACGCTCACAAAACCGCGGTTTCGGTTTCGGTATCGGTTTTTGCCACCATCCACCCCAACCAGCTATTTCTATTTTTTTCTTCTTATATCAGTACTATTACTAGCTTCTAACTCCTGCTTTCACTTTCAGCAGCGTCATAGACCATGGTTTTAGCTGTGGCATCATTTTCCTCCACTATTTTCTTTTTAATGATTAGGATCTTTGCTGTCATTTATACGTAGAAAATGATAATTAAAAAAAAAATTTGAAATGCAAATCAATTTTTGATTTTTCGAACACCGCACGAAAAACCGACACAAAATCCAAATCGGTTTCGGTTTTCAGTAAAAACCGAAAATTCTGTTTCGGTTTCGGTTACCGACTCATCCCTAATTCACATCATGCAAAAACACCGTTACCGTTTCACCCTAAAGCCTCCATTCTATAATTGGGGCAAATCCGTTGAAAAAAAAAAACAGTAATTGGGATATGAAGTGGCTTACGGCGGTGCTTCTGCCCGGGCCTTTTAGTGATGCACTGCATGTATCGATTTTTTCATTAATCAAGAAAGGAGATAACGGTCCTTATGTAAGCCTCAGCATGTTAAACGGTAACATTGAAACAGTGATCACTCGCCATAGTTTCAATGGTAAACCCATTTTTTGAGATTGGAGTTTGAAGCTTGCTACATACCACGGCCTGTGTTGTGGATGCCCTAATCATAGTGTTCGTACTGTCTAGATTATACGCATATAAGTTCGTCCCCAGGTTTTGTAATTTTATTGTTCTTAAGCGTTTTTTAATACTAATAATCGACTAATTCGACGCGAAATACTTCCCAGTAACTGCTGAATTAGGTCAAGTGCACAACGAAACCAAGTATTTGCAAGACTATAGTAATCGCAGGTGATAAAATTGTCAAGAAATAACGAGCCAATGTAACTAGTGTTTTTGTTCGCGAACTAACGAATCGATTCGTCTATTCGTGAAAATAAATGTTTTCCCATTTGCACAACTTCGTCAAAAGCCCCCTACATCAGCTCGTCGATGGTTGGCGTTGGCAATTACCATTTTACAGGAACAAGGTCACTTGTATCAAAGCGTACGCAGCAAGAATTGAAAAATGATGAAATTTCATCGAACGAGTTGACATCATCTCTTTTTGAAGGTTTCAGAAGCTGTAAATATCACGTTACAATAAGGAGAATACAATAGGCAGTGAACTTATCCGAAGCCATGTGAAACGAGAGTGACGTCATTACAAAATTGGGGGGGGGGAGGGGTGAAAGGGGAAAGTCAATTGGCGATGCAATGGCTGATGTCAATACTGTAAATTGAAACGACCTTGCACCTTCATTGCTGCTCATATATACCTCTAACACGTATACCGAATTATGCTTCGAAGTCGCCATGTTTGTTATGACGTCATGGCGTGTTGCATGATGGTCGTGTCATGCAGCGCGGTGTGATTCCGTAAGGCTTCATGAAACTTTTCACATGTTAATGCAGCCATACAAATCTTTTGGGACATTTTGCCATCAGGCGAAGCATCCGGTTTACTCAACGGGCAGTCTGTTTTCGTCTTTACATGATAGGTACTCTCCAGCCACAATGTCGATGCATGTTGTCTTCGGGAACAAAAAAACCGGAAGCAAGTTATAGCAATCTAACTGTTTTCTGGCTTGCCTCCCTTAGGTTGGCCCCCAACTTCCTAAATGTATAAGAATTGGCCCTCGCTTTCACGTAGCATGCGCGCCGCCGCGAAGTCACAAACTGTCGAAAACTACGTGGAAAATACACCAACTTATAGCATTGTAAAAAAAGTGGCAATCTTCTCATTATTAGATTTCCCGCTGTTGCAGCACTAAACGAACGCTATTTCATGGTAACAGTGAATATCCTTGAAGTATTGGGATGATTCATTGCTACGTCAAAGGATAGTTTAATATATTCTCAATGAAAATAGAAAATGGCGTAACGCAATATACAGTACAATAAACACGTACCTTTGTTCTTCGTCTGGTTGAAATTAGTGAAATTAAACCTCCGCAGTCTTTCTTTTAAGTTTAAAATCCGCATCTCACGTGTCACGAGACCTCTCACAGTTCACCCGCTTGCTTAGAGCAATGCTTTTTGTGTTGTGCTTGCAGCGCGACTGGTGGCAGTATCGAAAGCGAAGTGGTCGACACGTCCAATTTCTATGGCCAAGCCTGTATAAGATATTAGGAAATCGTGGCTGGTGAGGGTTTGAAACTGACGCTGGTGGCTGTTGATCCACCACATCAAGTACGGCCCCACAGGTCTATTTACTTACCGTTAGTCTTTCCCATGCTAAAAATCCGTTTTAAAATGTGACATCTAGCAGATTTTCTGTTGAATATTGGGGAACTTTATTTACGTTCTTCATGCTTTGCGTGACTAAAATGACGACCTTGAAGTTTTATCTGTGTGTGTGCAGTACTAATTTTAATCGTTTGCTAATAATTACTACGAGATCAAAAATCTAAAAGACTAATGCAGTACAAATTAAAATTAATTATTCCAATAGATCGCTGAAACAAAATTATAAGACACTAACCTAGAAAATTATAAATTGCGATGCTAAAATACGAGAATCATTCCGGTTTGTGACGACACAACTTGATTCTGTTTCGTGCACTCCCAAAGCCAACCGAGACAGCAGCTACCCGAGGAACGCAGCTACCACCCCAGCCGACCTTGGCGCTGTAAATGCGCGGATGGCGATCTGCGCGTAGCTTTTATAACTTTTATAACCCTTTAAATAAACTCATCGATCAACTCATTACTGAAGCCCCACCTCATCAATGTGGTTCGTAAACGCATGGTTATTTTTCTGGTATCTCAGAGTGACATCATCACCGAAACTTCACACTCATCTCGCTTTTTGCGCTGAATCCATCGACTAAAGATGGTGGACCCCGAGTAGTGCATTGTTAGGATTATTTACGTAAATGAAATTAACAACTGGTGGAGATTATCACCACGCAGTGTCACACTAGAAGAAAGTAACAAGTCACTCACCCAGAAGTAAAAACGTCGTTACCGGCCGGCATTTAACGTAAAACTGTCTAGCAATGTCCGTGGCAGCGCACGGGTGATTGATGAGGAAATGATGGTGAGCAAAAACACTTCTTTCCAGACATTCAAACCTCCGTTTTGATTCTCGCTTAAAATATAAACGCATGGAGCACTACGCATTACACGAATATCAACAAGCACCTAATATTTCGAAGAAAAATACTTGTCTCTAATATTAAAGGAAAAAAAGGTAAAAGTACAGGACACAACACAACGAAAACTTCACCAGGGAGCCGC
>JAHWFP010191451.1:10830-23424 GCA_023313725.1 Lithobius niger
TAGTTTTGTCGTAATATGCAGAAATATAACATTGGCAGTCATTTTTTCAAGATGGCAGCAAAGCTCCACTCATATTTACTACTGGATTTTCAGCCTACGCGTTGATACTAAAAAAAAAAGAGATCTAAGGTGATTTTATGTAGAATTTAATTATTTACATGATCCTAATTCTAGAGCATTTTTAACATAAAACGCTTAGTTTTGTCGTAATATGCAGAAATCTAATGTCTGCTGCCATTTTTTCAAGATGGCGGCAAAAGCTCCACTTGGATCGACTATGACTTTAGCACTGTTTGTAAGGTTGACATACAGAACATCTCCATCAAAATTCAGCTTTGTGGGAATTACTTCCGCTGAAAATGCTATCATACTGTAGTAGTAATAGCTGGAGGAGCAAGCCAATTTATGCCAAGCTACTCACGAGTAGAGACGTCAAGTTTGATGAGGAGGAACAATACAAATCCGACAAGGGATTAAATGAGAATATGGATCGGTCACAACTAGTTCGATGACAGAATGCTCATCAGTAACCAAAGGGAACCAGGAAGGTGCCAAAGTACACCGAGTCTAGTGAGGACCAAAGCACAGTAAGCAATCAAGGATCCTATACGAGATGGAACTATTTGCCAGGAAAGAACAGTTGTAGCGGAGGCAAAGTCACAAGTGACACAAGCACAAGCTGACATCCCAGATGTATATCAACCTGTGATGCAAGAGCAACAGCCACCCGAAAAATCCAATAATGCTGTTTAGGACCAGTTTCAAACAACTGTGGAAAAAGCAAGGGAGAAAGCTAAAAGAGGTCAATGCAGGAGACACACCTCAAAGAAAAGCATCGCTCGGACTGTCCAAGGACCAAGGGTGTACATAGTGGGGCTTATAAAAAACTTGTTTATGCACCCGCGAAGCAACAATGCGACACAAAAGAAAACACGACAAACACGGGCCTGATTGCTGCATTGTTGCTTGTGCATAAATACTTGAAAAGCAAGGGACGCGAAAATCTGCAGAGAGCTACAAGTAGCTAGCCGTACGTAAAATCAGAAACCAGATATTTACTAGGAATCGGCCGATATGACTTTTTATGGAACCGATCCGATACCGATGAAGGATAAACCGATACATTCCGATCCAATGCGATACCGGTGCCGATGTCGATACCGATAGTAAAATTTAACTAAAAGTTTAGTTTCCATACAAATACAACTTCAGTTTCTGGTGTTGCATGGGTTCCAACTGCTAAGACTATCCAAAATGGTCTGTGTAGCAATTATAGTATTTTTAATCTTATTTCTACTTATGGCTTCAGTACATATCTTCTCAGTTAGATTTTAAGTTGATCATTGTAAAACTTAAGTGTGTCGGAACTATCACATGCTACGTTTTCCTTACAAACTGAGCAAATAGTTGTTTCTCACTTGGTTGTTGTTTCTGCCTCGCTTGGTGTCGAGTTTTGCAGGGAAGATGGTTGCATTTCTTGGCATAACGAATATCTGTATCGGTAGCGGTATAAAGGTCCGATACCGATACGCAAAAAAAAACTATAAATACAGATTATACCGATACCGATATCAATATCGGACTATCCCTAAAATTTACTACTATTGTTGGTTCTTTTACATACACCCGAAATTGAAAATTTAAAATGAATTTTCATAGTAGGCAATGTTACATTTTCAAACACCCAAAATACGTGAAGTAACGTAATTAAAACCGAACTTGTAACCAGATCCATTAAAAAAAATACTAAAGTTTTCTAACTTTTGTTTATTTCTGCTGAATGAATTGCTTTACTTTCCCAGACAGTAAAAGCAATTCTCCCACCATTTCTATATATTCTCTTGCATTGCAATACCTTTGTTGTCTTTCCTGGCTTTGTTTTAAACTTGTAGCTTCTCTTTGACAGCTTCGTTAACGAGTTAGTAAGATTTGAGGATACTCTCCTGACCACTGAAGCACTAATTGTTGGCTATTTCGTCATGACGTCACGCTCGTTCACGTTGTCGACCCAAAGTGAAGCAAAGACGATAAATTGAATCTACTGCGTTAGCTTGGCTCATAACAGACTCGTGAGGGTTTGCTTGGTTGCTTCACGCGAGCATGAACCAGACTTAACTTGTAGAAAATCGTTTGGAACACGGTGAGTCAAGGTAGGTAGAGGATCATGATCAATTCATGGACGGACCGAAGATTTTAGCGTCGGCCGAAATGACTCTTACAGTAAAGGACAACTGAGTAGCCTTAGCTAGTTTTTTTAGTGATATTACGATACGTTTCTCCATGATACGCTGTAACTGACATTTTCAGTATCATCCATCTTTAATGTTTGATCACTCTATCCTGGCCTGAGGTGAGTGCTTCTGCTGCTGTTTCAGTAAGAAATTTCGTTCATTTCAGTACGCCTCCTTATGAAAGTTTGGTGTGGTTAGGAATTAGTTTTAACTGTGAATTAAGTTGGATTTTTCAGTGAGAATAAAGGCATTGCATTAACGCTAGCTTGAAACCATAGCAAGTATGTTGTAAAGAAGTATGAAACCATATCACATACATGAAAGATCGTGCAATTGCAGACATTTCCGTCCGCGATGGAGCAAATGCCCTCTCAAGTCAAAAGTAAGGTTACAAAATAGGTTATGTTTAATTTAACCTCCTCCCCCGACTTTTGCTAAATTTACTACAATCAGCATCTGAAGGGGCACCCGTAACACTCGTCATGTTACTTCGGCATGGACGAGCAACGTTCATGGTACTGATGATTAAACGTGAAAACGAGTAACACAATATTATTTTACACTACACCAACTCCTACAGAACGCACCCCACTAGTGTTGGGCGGTACCCAAAATTTTTGTAATGGTGCCGGTACCAGCTAGGTACCGCTGTACTAGCTATTTAACGGTTCTTAAAATGTGGCAGTACTTCCTTCGGTACCTAGCCTAATCAAACTGATTAAGGTTGGGAATGGAATCATCAATTTTATTTACGTAGCCCATCCCCCCCCCCCCTTCCAAAAAAATACACCCAAAGTAGGCTACTGAACTTTGAACTCAGTTTTATTTTTCTGTTGGTTCTTAATGCTGGTTGTAGCATCAAAGTTACAAAATTTGGCTCCACTTTTGTGCATTGTTTAGAATTCCAATTTTACCATTGTTGATATAACTGATTATTACACTGCTTTGAGCCCTACAACACAAGGACTGAATGAACTATTGTTATAATTTTAGCCTCTTTTTTTCATATTAAACAATACTGGTATTTTAACAATACACGGTATTTGGTACTGTTGCACCCTGGTATACCGCCCAACACTACACCATACACTGTTCTTTGCTCTCGTTCCTCAGAACAATGTACTTCAAGATTTTCTGAAGAAGGAGAACGAACCTTCTTCGAAAATTTAAAATAGGACAGCGTATGGTGTGTTCTTAAGAAGGTGGTATGGTGTAAAATAATATTGCGTTACTCGGTAATCATGCATTCGATGTACCACTGTTATCGCCGATTACTGGTGTTCATTCACGGATATAGGCGATCTACAGTAAACACTTGTTTGCTCACTGTGGTGGAGTACCTACACTACTAAACAGAGTAAGAGTGTGTATCAATAATATTTGGACGATGACCAATATCATGGTATTTGCAAGGTAACTCCCCTCCCACTTCCCCCAAGGTCAACCACCCAACCTATTTTAAACTATGTTTCATCGTACAGAACTACATATCTAAGACCTTAAGATTACAGTATCGTCCCAACAAGGGAGGTGCCTACGCAGGAATGTTATTGATAATCTGATACCAATGATTATGCCTAGATCTAGGCTATAGGAAAAAAAGGAAAAAGTGATAAATCTAAAACACATGTTTTGGGTACCCATAGGTGTTCCCGGTGTCTGTTGGCTGAGGAAGAGTTCAGTCTAGCTAAAGGAGAGGATGATCTAGTCAACGACTAGAAAGGGGAATTCCCTGTCACGCAACCCTTTCCAATGTCGGTCACCACTAGCTGTTTGGCGAATGAAAATAAACAGCTGGCAACATGAATTGAGTCCTACATTCCAAAATGTCGACTAGCAATAGAGAATGCTACCCATATAGGAAAATCTCGGGAACCGTATAAGCCAGAGACAAACGGTTTGCGGCATTATGCTCAAATTTATAAGGCCTATTCAACACATTTTTCTACAAAAACACTAGGGTTAAAGAAAATTGAACACCACCCAAATGCACAAATTAGAAAAACCACGCATCGGGCAACATGTACTTGGTATGCGGTGAGTAGTAATTGTGAAATTACGAATGCTTTTCAAGGTCCACAAGCAAAGTGACAGTAGTGACTGATGCTGGATTGACATTCGAGAGGGTTGCTGTCAAGTCCCTGCAAATCAGTGGAAGTCAGGGTCATCAGAGACTGTAAGGCTCCTCCAGCAACTGTGGGATGTATTCTGGCCTATCGCAAGGTACCTACTACAAGCAGAGGTGTATGGTTCGAATCCCCGGTTTTGCACCATTGCAAACTAACGCCATTAATAACTGGCCTATAGCACAGAAGAGAGTTCATTAATACTTCATCATTTCAAAAACAATTAAAATGATGTACTAAATGTCAAAATCAGTCAATTTTGTTACCAAACAAAAAATACAGGCCTAGGCCCCGTGCTATTGTAAATACTGATATTTCAGCCACCTGTGTTTGTAACAAAATTACTTACAGTACAGTTGAAGCCTTGCCAAAATAGTTTAGTTCACTTCATTTAAACAGGCAAATTTTCCAAGTTTCTACTGATCATTTCTTCAGACCTTCGGCTGGAGGAACACTGCACTTTCACGTACGGACATCTTTCAATTGGCACAAATTTGAATCTCTCTCGTTTCTTTGTAGGCCGTACTCTCATTGGACCTAGTTTCATTGGTGGCGGTCGACTGGTTGTCAGAATCGTTGCATTCACGAACGTCAGGGACAGGGAGAAAGGTTCCACTCATCTTGCATTCTGTTACTAAGTGAAGTTGTCACTATTTTATTGATCTTCGTAAATTCTGAATGTCCAAGAGCCAGCATTTAAAAAGATAAATAAAATAGGAATACGTTCACTGAGCAACAGAACGTTAGATGAGTGGAAACCTTTTTTCCCTGTTTCTAACGTTCGTGAAGGGAACGATTCTGGCAACCAGTAGACCTCTACCAGTGAAACGCTCGACCCACTGACAGGGAAAGGCCTACAGAGAAACGAGAGTAGGGATGCACCGAATGCAAAATTTGCCGAATACCGAATATATAACCGAATACTTAACTTGCCGAATACCGAATATACAACCGAATAGTTAAACTGCCAAATACAGAATATTCGGCACCAAACAATTTACATATTCGGCCGAATACGGAATTATTCGGTTCTGTGCCGAATAGGCCGAATTCCAAATTATTCGGCCGAGTACCTGTAATTTAAACATATTTGATAATTTTTTCCTTCTTTTAGAAATGTCAGAAGACCTCACAAACCAAAAAGTAAATGCTTAGCTAAACGTTCTTACATTCACACAATTACATAAATTTATACTAAAAAATATTCGGCCGAAAACCGAATATCACTATTCGGCCGAATACAGAATATCACTATTCGGCCGAATACCGAATAGCACTATTCGGCCGAATACCGAATACTTGAATTTTTAGCCGAATACCGAATATTCGGTGCATCCCTAAACGAGAGAGATTCAAGTTTGTGCCAGTTGAAAGACGTTCAAAGGCCTATGTGAAAGGAAAGTGCAGTGTTCCTCCGGCAGAAGGCCTAAAGATGATCATCGAGAATTTGCCAGTTTAAATTACTTGAACTGTATGGTAAGTAATACAAACTATAGGCTACATGGTAAATCGCTGCAAAAGAGTAACCATAATCGCCCGTCGCACCGACTCTACTTTGAGGGTTTTGAAGGAGACAGACGTCTTAGTAGGGAGGAAAAAAAACCTGAGATTCAACCCCTTATAATCTCAGGAAGAGATAAAATCAAGAGTAGGCCAGAAAAGATTCTCTAGCTGCTGAAAGAGCTTGGTAGTCCTTCATGCCACCCTAGTCGGTACAGACTGGGAGGAATTTCGCCAGGGTGTCTTTTCCAGTCATCGACTAAATACCCAATAACAATTTAAAAATAAAATCCAGAGAAAGACTGCTTTACAGTCTTACTGTAGCAACACTAGAAAAGCAATCTCATTCTCATGGATGTATAGAACTGACTTTCAACCTACTACACATTTAATTGGGTTTTTAAGACCATAATTACTTGGTCTCTACAATACATTACTTTATTTCTTTCACTCTCATTTTTATCTCACGCTACATTTGTAGCTCAGTCTTGAGCGGTATTTTATAAGTTTGTCATAAAACGGCCTCTTTAATTCAAATACGGTTTGTGCCTTGTGGTTTGATTCACACCTGCCTAGGCCTAATGCTTTTTCATTCGTTTGACAAACACATAATGCTTTTCAGTAATGAAACGGGATCACAGAGGGCTCTATGTCGGGGCGAAGTTAACGTTCCCCAACAAAAAGATGTCCTCCAATATAAGCCGACCCATTTTTGTTTTGGCCTACCTTGTTGGCGGGAGCGATTCAAGGATGTGCACGGGAGATTGTGTTATTCTCACAAAGTGCAGTTTTCCTGAAAAATTTGCTACTTACACGCTGGACTAATTATCGTTTTCCAAACAGACAAACACAGTAGGCTACACAACAAACATAAAATGGAAATTCAGGCGAACCTTCCTCTACAAATTAAAAAAAAATGTGTAAAAAAAGGACTTGAAAAGCCAATAAGCACATTTTACTATAGCACACAATCAATCAAGTAAGTAGGCTATACTTTTAAGTTTTTGCCAAATAGAAAGTAAACAAAATTTGTTTACTGCGAATTTTCAGATGGCATTGTTTTTCCTTGTACTTTTTCCTGGGAAAATTTCCTGGCAGGCACTGGAAAAAGTTTACCCTTGTAGTTTTTTCAGGAAAAAGTACAACGAAAAAACAACATCCTCCAAAAAATTCATATTGAACAAGTTTTGTTTAGTTTTAATTTGGCAAAAGTGTAAGCCTACTGTTAGGCTACTTAGGAAACAACCATTACTGCCGTTTATTTAGCTTGGAGCACTAAAGAGGTTTCCAGGAACGCCCAGCCTAACTTTTACGCCATGTAAATCCGGGTTTCCCAACTTTGCTATACCACGAGCCACGGCTGTTTGCCGTGATGCCATCATGAGTTAGCCACTGAATATGACGAACGAGAATAGTGGATCTTCGACAGTCTGTGTGGACTAGCCAGTAGCCCAGTCAGTCAGTCACGTGATACGCGTGTCAAGGCAAACAGCCATGGCGCGTGATTTAGGCTGCCTAAAGAAAACTATGATGCATGGAAAGACGGCAAATAGCCTAGAGGTAGGCTACGTGTATACAATTTCTCCTGTGACATTTTAGCCATGTAACAGTAGCATGTATTCATACCTGCATTGTAATCTAGGCCACTACAGTCGTTTCCATGCGAAATTCATTCCATTACAGGTAAAATTTGAATTGATGCAACGCAACAACTACACATTGACGTCCGAAAGAAAACTACAAAACAAAAACAGCAACACGCTACGCTGACAAACAATATATGATTTTTTTTAAATATAACCTCTTTATTGTATGGTACAATTTTCTTTAACCCCAGCATATAGGCCTACCTACAGAACAACTAGGCTAATTTGTAGTCCTCATAAATCTGAGTACAACGCCACAACGTCTTCAACTCAAATAGTTCCCATGATATTGCTATTTCAGCGTCAGTCTCAACTGATAGCTAGTCGCCGTTTTAGCAAGTAGGTAATAAATACAGGGTGTCCCAAAAGTCAGGGGTCACCCAGGGGTCATTCCAGCTCAAATGAACCAAAATGGGAAAAAAAATGGTTGCAGTCACAATTTTGATTTTCTCAAATTTGCTATGTTGATAAAGAGTCCATAAATATGGATAGTCCGATATTGACATCAGTATCGGTATAATCTGTATTTATCGGCTTTTTTGCCATATCGGTATCGGACCTCTGTAAGGCTACCGATACAGATATTTGTTACGGCAAGAAACAAAACCGTCTTTCCTGCAGAACTCGACAGCTAGCGCAGCAAAAGCAACAACCAAGTGAGAAAAGCAAAGCTATTTGCACAAGTTGTAATGAACATGTACCACATAATAGTTCTGACGCTCGTTAAGTTTTACAACGACCTACTTTAAATCTGACTGAGAAGATGAATGTACTGAAGCCATAAGTAGGAATAAGAGAAAAAATACTGTTATTGCTGCACAGAACGTTTTGGATAATCTTAGCAGACTAAAACCCACGCAGAACCAGAAACTGAAGTTGCATTTGTTTGGAAATTAAATTTTTAGTGGTGTATTTTTTATTATTATCGGTATTGACATCGGCATCGGTATCGGATACGATCGGATCGGATCGGTTTATCCTTCATTGGCATCGGATCATATCGGTAAAAAGTCATATCGGCCGATCCCTATCCATAAAACCAGTAAAAACCCTGTTGTTCTTTTTTTTTTGGGGGGGCCCCCCCCCGAGTGGTTTAGGAGTAGGCCTACTGGACCTCTAAAGGATTGGGTATGGTGGCCATCTTGGATTTTCGTGTTCCGTCTATTTTGGATCAAACCTTTATATCTTGGAAAATATTGGAGGTACAGGGATGAAAAAGGTGTCAAATGAAAGGTATTGATGTCATCTATCATGCTACACTGTAAAAATATGCAAAATACGTGTTTAATATTTTCAAATATTATGTTAATGTAGAATATATGCAAATTATTTAACAATAATTTACAAACCCCCGTTGGGTAGCAGATAAAAAAAATAAACTTTTTTTTGTCGAAGTAAGCATTTGTAGAACTAATGCTGTGCAAAATGTCAGTTTTTTTTTTGCCCCTAGTATTTTTTTAGGGATGGGTTGGTTTCATTTTTTTGACTTCGGTTCCGGTTTCGGTTTTCATGCCCACAAAACCCGTGGTTTCAGTTTCGGTTTTAGCCACCATCCACCCTAATCAGATATTTCTGTATTTCAGATATGTAACATCTTCTAACTCACTGACTTTCACTTTCAGCAGCGTCATAGATCATGGGTATCGCGGAGTATCGCTGTGGCACCATTTTACTACACTATTTTCTTTTTAAGGACTAGGAGCTCTGCTGCCATTTATACAAAGAAAATGAAAATTATTTTAAAAAATTTAAAACAACAAATAATTTTTTTATTTTTTGAAAACCGTACGAAAAACCGACGTAAAATCTGAATCAGTTTAGGTTTCGGTGTTCAGTAAAAACCGAAAATTCGGTTTCGGTTAGACCCTTCGCTAGTATTTTTTTCACTTTTTATAAGTGAGGTGATACACCGGGTATTCATGCTGATATATCGGTGATTTTTATTTTTGTTCATCATAAGAAACGATGATGGTATACCATCAGCATAAACAAAGATAACAATCCCCGGTATATCACCCGGTTAGGGATGGGTCCGTAACCGAAACCAAATTTTCGGTTTTTGCTAAAAACCAAAACAGATTCGGATTTTGTGTCGGTTTTTCGTACGGTGTTCAAAAAATCAAAAATTGATTTGTTGTGTTAAATTTTTTTAAACAATTATCATTTTCTACGTATAAATGACAGTAAAGCTCATAGCCATTAAAACAAAAACAGTAGTGGAAAATGGTGCCACAGCCATATACCCCTGGTCTATGACGCTGCTGAACATGAAAGCAGGTGTGAGGTTAGAAGCTAGTAATGCAACTGTTACAAGAAAAAAACTAGAAATATGCAGTTGGGGTGGATGGCGGCAAAAACTAATACCGAAACCGAAACCGCGGTTTTGCGGGCGGGCGTGAAAACCGAAACCGAAGTCTAAAAAATGAAACGACTCATCTCTACACCCGGGTATATCACGTGGGTGACCCCTGACTTTTGAGACACCCTGTATAAGTCGCCATCTTCGTCGACTTCTTCATTTGCCAAATGGCAAGTAGCAACCGAAGTTGAACGAGGGTTGGCGCCAACTAACGGCGCACTTTCAGCCAGTCAGCACTTTCTCTGTTTTTTATTCCGAGGCTTCTTTCTAAAAAAGAACAAGCATGACCCAACAGGGATGTCTAGAGAATTACATGGAATTCTTTAGTGATTTTCATAAAATGTTGTTTGAAATGCACATCTATCAATGATTTTGCATTTAGGTGCTCATAAGATCGCCAAGGATTGTACTTTACCAGTGAAAATGGATGAAACAACTCTTAAACCATTTGGTAATACACGTAACTGACAACTGTACGGTAAGTACGGTTCTAAAATGATGAATTTTGCCACAGTTTTACAACTTGCTAAATTCGGCACTAATCTGCTTTACACAACACTTCAAATCCTCTCAAAAAAGGGTAGTCGCTGCCTAAAACCCAATATGATTGATCGATAGCTTGCTTTCAGGAAAGCTGTTAAAAGCCGTGTTAAGAGGGAGCTGTAAACGCTGGTGAGGTTCCAAAAAGCTGTGACGAGTTAGGACAAGTCACCACAGTGAAAACATTTCAAAACCTAATGCAGGTGAGTATGTTGGTTTCTTTAGACGACAAGTCTGTGAACTTGAAGTAATCCAAGTTGTAATCCCTAGTTGTACGCTAGGGAGTTGGCGCTGAACTTTCGCCCTAAATGTTTTCCACAAACAAAGGAGTGAAGAAAACTAGCAAAAATCCACAAATGTTGGCTAATCTTGCACACAGCCTCCTAAAGTTAATTCCAAAAGTTTCCACATGCTCTCTAAATAAACCAAAAGTAGGTTTTTAACGTAGTTGCACCGCGATCAATTGTTTTTAAATGGTTTTTCACCAGTGTGGTGCGCAGGAGAACTTAAGCCCAACTTCCCCGGCTTAGTTTGACCTTGTCAGGTTGTTGAAAGACATACCTTTGCTACTTACAGGCTAGTTCTTTACATATCGAAAAATCCACTGGCACAAGAAAGCATATAAGGTTTTAGGCAATAATAACATATATTTGAAGCTTTGAGACCACGAAGGGAGGGGATAATGGGTTAAATGTAAATTTGTGCCACAAATCCCCCCCCCCCCCAAAAAAAAAAACCTATTCCCAGCTGGAAAACTGACATGAATTTGTGACCGAGACCCCTGCTGAAACACCTTAGATCACTTTCTATTAGTTCCGTTCAAGTTTGTAGAGGGCGCCATGTGTTTCATTGTGTGGGAATATCTACTCAAGTTTTCAGCTTAAAATTAAACTAAACCAAACGAAACTAGCTTGTATTTAATTACTATTTAGTTTAGCTTAGTTGTAATTTACTTTACTTTAAATTTGGGCTGAAATATGAGCAAAAATTACCAGAAGGAACGTGTGGCACCCTCTGAAAACTTGTAGAGAACTAATAGAAACGAATCTAACGCGGTTCAATGGGAACATTTTTGAGTTACAAAATCTCAATTCTTGTTTGAACTTATTTAACGATGCACAACAAACGCAATTATCAATCTGTATTTACCAAGAATAAACAACCCCATAAATTCTTAATAATACTATAACATGAACAATTACCGAATTAACAATCGTACGGTTAACAACACAATAGGAGTTCACAATAAAATGTAATTTAGGCTACCACATAAAACAGCTTTCATATGTCTACGACAGGATCACGACTGTAGTATGTAGGCAACCTTGACCTAAACAACAACAGTAGGGTGCAAACGATGTTTACATGTAAGCATGCATGGTGCGATAAACTCGATATAACGAATCTGTTACACGCTCATATATCCATCAATTTACTGTCAGAAGACTATTTTTCAGTATATACCAATCGTAGATCAGAGAGGCGGGGGAAATGTTTACGTTAGCATGAACACATTGGAATCTGATCACCGGTTAAGATTGATTTGATTTTCTTGTTCGAATAGGTCCTTGAACTATTTTAACACAATACCAACAAATTTCTACTGAAATTGCGTCCTCGTTACAACACAACGTGAGTACTGTAATACCGTACGGCATTCGTACTTAAGCTAAAAACATGAACAATCGTAAAACTTTAACATTTTCTCACAGAAAACTAATCTTTTGCACGAAGTCAAAGAATGCGCTTACCTGTCCCACATAGTGCCTTTCAGGATCGCATACTCGAAACAGGATCTTCGTCCCAAATCACGAAAAATAGTTTTCCGTTCTTTAATAGTGTGCCTTTGAGCTTTGCAATGCTTGATTTGAGCTAAATTGTAACAATTTTCATTAATAATAATGAAATTGCAGTGTCTTGGAGGCTGTCTAGCACGAAGACGCCATTGTCTTCCTGTCAAGAAACGACGAAGGTTCGCACTCGGAGTCGCATAAAGGTTAATACGAATGCACCGGAATACACCGGATTTATTTGTGAATGCAATTTATTTTAAAAAGTGGCTAAACTTAACATTCACTTTTCAATATTCTATAATATTTTGTTAAATACAGTCATAATTACTCTTTACTAACTATTTTGTTGGTCATTTAATAGTTTTTTACTGATAAATTCCTCAAATAGCTAAACATAGA
>JAHWFP010191453.1:0-29409 GCA_023313725.1 Lithobius niger
CAAAACACTCGGTTTGAAAAAATTATCGGTAATTTCCTTAGCTCTTGGGATATTACCTATGAAAACATCTCTCTTCTCTCTTCCGATCATTAAGCCTTTTCCACCTCTAATTTCAGTTAGGCCTACGATATTTCTAATGAACATTTCTTAAGACTTTTCCTCCATTTCAGTTTTAACCGCCTACCTTTTGTAACAACTTGGTTATTTAAAAAGTTCACACGGTTATTAGCTATTGTATGTAGCTTAAGCAACATACCGCTTGCCTTATAACCTTCCGCCTGCCTCATAACAGCTACGCGTCGATCGCATCCGCGGATTTATCATAGTCAAGGTCAACTGAGACAGTAGCTTCGTTCTTCGCAGCGAAAAACGTAGCTACTATCTCAGTTGGCATTGTGCCTAATAGACAAGCCAGCGTGAACGTATTAATTGTGTAGTCAACCGGAATGATTCTCGTATTTTAAAATCACAATTTACAATTTTCTAGGCTAGTGTCTTATAATTTTGCTTCGGCGATCTATAGGAATAATTAATTTTAATTTTTACCGCATTAGTCGTTTAGATTTTTGATCTCATGGTAATTATTAGAAAATTAGTACATGTACACACAGAAATGAAACGTCACGATTATTGTAAGCGCGCAAAGCATCATATACGTACGGGTCGTTCTTAAATATAGCTAACAATATTCAACAGAAAATCTCCTAGACGCCACATTTTTTTAGCATTTTTTTTAGCAAGGGAAAGACTAACGGTAAGGAAATAGACCTTTGGGACCGTACTTGATGTGGTGGATCGAGAAAAATGGTGCTGGGAGGTATATCCCTTTCAGGTGACAGTCAGGACCGTGTCTAGGAACTGTGTGTCTTGCAGACTGTAGATTACTCAAACAAACATCTGGCCTATTGCAGCTGGGTAAACCAGTCGTTATAGCACCAGAGAATGGGGACCTGGAGAAGCGGTAAAGCAGGCAACCTCAGGAGGATCCTAGTCTTAGTATGGCTTTAAGTCCTGACCCTTATTACAACTTCCCGATTCTATTCCGCAGTTGACTATTTTCGTCACGAGGTGTCACATACGGTAACAGCAGTGCTGAACACCTGGCGTTATAGGTATTAATCTTGGCATTGCAACATGATCAAAATGTATAATATCGTCGGAGTCCATAACCCATGGGGTGTTTGGAACTACAAGAAGAAAAGGAATTGTTGCAATTAAATTGCAGGCATCACTTCTTAGCGTCCGGGTCGTTCCAGCTTGGAACTCATTGCCGGAAATCACTGTCAATGCCCCTTCGGCCAGCTCCTTCGGAAGCTTTTTAGAGAGCTAAACTGGGTCCATTCCTGCTTCGACCAGAATTTTGTTGGTTTTAACTCGGCTGGTTATAGGTGGTCAACAGGCCCTCACCTGACCGGTCGTGCTCTATTTGCACGACAAAATCTACATTAGAAGCCAAAGTCTCAGCAAAAACGAAGACAACCCCAAGTCTTAAGATGACGTCACGCACGGGGGACGACAGTTATTTTTCAAACGGTATAAGGGTCGCTCAAGTTAAAACGATAAATGGGGGGGGGGGGGGCAATGAATCTGTTACCATTAAGCATATGATTACGCATCAACTGAACCTTTGAGGTACGTTTGTTTTCGGGAGGAAAGGAGGACGGGAGAGGGAAGGTAGACGATGGGAGGAAAACGCCAGTATGCCAAGAAGCAAAATTGCCTGACGCATTCAACGTTCATCCCACACCTACCGAGAACTGGGAAACAACCAAGGGCGACACAAACCCCGGGCGAAGCCGGGTACAGCTGTTAGTTAGTATTATGAAATGCTCAGCGTGGTTGTAGTTTACGACTGTTGTTATTCGAAAGACATCATGATTATCACGAACACTCTTTCTCAACCCCCTCAGTGCTGAATGGAAGGGAACGCCAGGCAGGCCCGCACACTTTCCAGATTTTTTTTTATGCCAATGATTTTTCTTTCTGTAAACGACAAGTCGGTATAAGTTCCCCGAAGCCTGAGGGATGGTACTGGTAGAAAGAGCAACTTCCTACTGTCATTACCGTGTGGCAGGTCGAGATCAAAAGTGACAAATTGGCCGAAGTGATTTAAACAAACTTAAGTCTTCGTGGCTGTCTGGGCTGCCATAAAAGATGGCGGCCGAGTCGTGGAAGACGGATAACATCTGGATACTGTGCAAGCTGTTGCTATTGCTGAACCTCTCTAAAATCCCTCAGCTAGTAATATACATGGCGACGGGGGTGGGCAGTGTCTTGTCAAATTTCTTGAGGGACAGTTTACAAAGAGGACATAACTCACTGGATTACGATGCATTGTAATTGTTTGCACGCTTTTAATTTGGAGGGTGGAAGTGGTCAGTAGCGAAATACGACGGCTACTTTTACGAAGTTTTAAAAAAGAATAAAACCTACTAAAATCGCACAAATAAACACAATGGTCTGCAACGTTTCGGGATTCAATTCTTCCCGTTGTCAAGTGCTTTACATTTTTTTAAAACACAAAGACGAATATATAGCAGCCTGGCTAGACCCCGTCAAGACCCCGACATCTCACCTACAAATGCAAGTTCTTTTTAATTCGTCCTAGTCCTTTCAGCTAAGATACTTTTAAGAAGTTATTTGTAGTCAAATGTGGAGACTTATTTACATCCACAGCAGCAGAAAAGAGTAATAGCCCTAGAGCTTTTCTGTAGCAATAGTCCTAGAGCTTTTGTCGATAATACGGCTACTGCTTACACACGAAGCCTGTAACCCGACATTAAAACTAATGAATGCTAATTTGCAATTACATACCCCGTGCACGGAGCGCGAGGGGTATAATTTCAAATTAATTTGAATGCGTTAGTTTTAGTCTGCTTACAGGCTGAGTACGAAAATATGTTTTGCCGTATTAGCCACAAAAGCAATGAGGGCTGTTTTATTGACGTATATCGTAATTCAAAATAAATAATAACCAAAGGACTACATATTCTTCGTGTTTATTAATATTTATGACGTAATGCAACGTTTTATTAGCTTACCAGTCTATCAGTTCCTAAAATTATTTGTCTCCGACGAGAAGTCAGAGACGATGCAGCGGCGTCGGCGACTTCCTCCCGTTAAAACGCGCCGCACCAACCACGCGTTGCTGAAATCCGCCGAGAGATTGCGCTGTGTGTGTCTTACAGTAATTTTTAATCGTTTGCTAATAATTACCTCGAAATCGAAAATCTAAAAGACTAATGCGGTAAAGATTAAAATTATTCATATGCTAAAAGATCGCCGAAGATAAATTATACGATACTAGCCTAAAAAATTTTAAAGTGTGATGTTGAAATACGAAAATCATAATGAATACGTCGAGCTCTCCTGCTGGTATAAATTCGAGTCAAGAGCAGCGATCTTTATTAAGTATTCGGTGTCTGTTTTAAGCTTAGCTGCCGCAACTCGGCAAGTTGCGCATGCGTACGACGAAAAGGTCCCAGGCTATAATCCAACTGCCGGGGTATAACCGTGTGGGGAGGGGGGGGGGGGGGACTACCCCACCTCATCGATTATAACCCGGCTCCTCCATATTCCACCATGATAGCAAGCGGGATATACTCACTTTTATATTTGTTTATTTTTTTTAAATTATTTATCATTGCCATTTCGTTGCACCGATTTCCGAGTCAAACCCAGGGCCCTGAATGTAAATACACCCCACGACGTGTATGGCATTAATATTCTCTTGGTCAAACACAAACTCAGAACATTTGCCTCTGACGGCGTTTTAACGGGGCTGCATTGATAAATCCTTTAAATATAAATTAAAAATCTGCTATTTTCTGGGGCTGCTTGAACAATGCAATTCAGCGCACTCAACAACAAATCTGCCTGTATGCAACTCACATAACAGGACCTTCTTATTTTTTATAAACTTTTTTCATTTACACGGCCGGCAGGCCGTGTATATTAGGGTTCGTTTGTGCACGAGAATTTCAGAAAATTGGACAGGAGGAGGAGGCTGGGTAGGCGGCGGGGCTAACAATGTCAAACTGTTACAATGCTGCAACATGTAACAATGGGGTTACAATATGCGAAGCGCACAATATCGGATTGTAGCTCACTCGAACAAGATGCAACAATGGTTGGTTGCCGGGAAAGTAACATTGTCGTTGTTTGAGTTAGCTAACTACTTTGGAGAACAAAAATTAAATGGTCTTGATTTTTCCTTAAATCTTCAAGTTTTATACCGTAGGGTGCGAAGTCTTAAATTTTGAAGCCTCCCCGACCTGAGCAACCGATATGACTGAGTGACTTACTTACTTCTTCAATACGGGCTTCGGGAAGCCAGTTGAATTGTTTCCGCGATTGTTTGCTATGATACTGCAACAATTCAGAATCAACTACTTATCGAGATGACACATGCTAAATCTAGACAGACGCTAGTGAGTTGCCATTAAATAATAACCATGGGACAAACCTTGGCCAGAACCTGAACATAAATATGCATTTCTAATGTTCCCTTTTTTGGAAAACAAAAATCGGTGGACAGTGGACACATGATAGACCACACCGTAGCAATTACAATAAAAAGGAAGCGAAAAAAGCCAACAAATTAACTGAACAAAACAAGGGGCTACAGCGACTATCTAGTCGCATTGGTCTTCTGTAGTTCCTCCACTTCCAATGTTGAGGCGCACACCTCTATCATGCACTACAACAGCTATCTCTATTATATAATCTAAAAACAGTAACCATCAGAATTGCCAGTTACAAATGTGTTAGCTTTTACACTAATTTTACGTTTTAGGCATAATTGTCAGCGTTTAGGCCTAATTTACAACTTTAATTTCGCAAGTAGCAACTAACGGAGATTTGGATTGTATACAGTAAGCCTATTCATTTTTGCAACACGGTATGCCTCCACGCACACAATTACAGTGTTACAACGTAATGCGCAACGTAGCCTAATATAGATCAGTGGTAGTAGGGAAGGGACAGGAGAAACGCTGCAGCAGCGACTCGTAGCAACTATTGACGTTGCCATGGTAACGTGATTTTAGATCTAATTTTCATTTTTTAGGCCTAATTTTTTTAACGGCAGTTTTAGTTTCGTAAGTAGCAGATAGGCCTAATGGAGAATTTGGTTCGATCGTAAGCCTATTCATTCATGCAACAATGCGATAAGACTCTTTTAAACGAAGCTAAAATGTTTTTGTTTTTACGGCTGCGTTAACACAAATCTTTAGGATTTCAATTCGACGATGAAATGTTATTATTTAATTTAGTTACGTCGAAGAAGTCTATTAGCTATAAGGAGGCAACGATGTTTTCATTTGCCATGTTATTTAACTAACTAAATCGGCACTGAATCGAACGTTGTAAACAGTGGTCGTCAATTTCTGGTACCGTTGCGAAGTTGAAAAAAACGACGGACGGACGGTCGGACAAAGTCGTTGCAATAATCTGTACAGCCGGTACGGCTGTACAGAAGACTAAAACTGCTTCGCCGTTTAGAAAAAAAATTAGAGCTTGTATTCCCATACTCACAGCCATGAAGGCACACGAATAAAAACGGATTAGAGTTCACTGGAACGCAACGAACTATAATTTGAACTCCAATTCGCAAAACGTAAACCCACAAACACACACAAAATAGACGCCATAAACAGCAAAACGCTACAAAATTGAAAGATAAAAATGCATACACAAAATGAACACGTAATTACTCAAACGAACTAGAAATAACCACCTCAAACGACCTTCAAACACAAACACAGGCAAAAAACTGCCTTAACTAGGAGTCTGCTTGTTTCACAATAAATGCACTCAAAATACATATGTACTGCACCTACTCACGTGAAACAGACTTTCTTTTTGACACGACCATTGATCAAAAACATGTCTCCTTGTCTCCTGGTATTGGAGTTAAAATTATAGTTCGTTGCGTTCGAGTGAACTCAAATCCGTTTTTATTCGTGTGCCTTTACAGCTGTGAGGATGGGGATACGAGCTCTAATGTATTTTTTCTAAACGACGAAGCCGTTTTTTGTTCAGTTAATTTATTTTATTTATCCTACTTCTCCGTTTTGGTGGTCGGTTGGTTTCGTTTCGTTCTTATGTAAAAAAAAAAAAAACCGAAATATTTTTCTTTTCACTCCTACACGAAAACGGCTTATTATGTGACGAAGTACTTTTGTGGTGATGTATGAGGGGTGGGGGAAGGGAAGAATTTGAAAAGCAACCTCTAAATTTCGTATGATTTTCCTCCCCAAATCTCTACAAAAGAATTCCTGGCAGTAACCACTAAACGACAAAATAATCTGACCCTATACCTCTAAAGAAAGCTCTTTGTTTCCAATACTGAGCTAATATAATTTAGGACTGTGCTTGCACCGTACAGGCAATGTGCAAGCACAGTCCTCAATTATGTGAATATCAATCCATATATTTTAGGAAAGGACATGATAATCAAATGAATTAAGATAATCAAGATAACCACATTCTTTGAAACAATCAAAGAACTGGTTTGAAAAATCCAAGGCAATGGGTTACGGACTGGCCTTGTGAGATACAAGATACACTAATCTGAGAAAGAAAGAAAGAAAGAAAAGACAACTGCCCCGACGGGGACTCGAACCAAGGGCTTCCCACATACTAATCCGGGTATGCTAACCACTGTGCTACCAGGGCGAGCCCTGACTACAATTTAAAGCATTCATTGCTGATTTGAGCTACACTATGAAACGTATTTGTATTTTCTAGTGTATTTATAACGTGTGAGTAAACTGTATTAAAAAAAGTTCACAGTATTAGCACGGCACACAGGAACAGTATGGAAAAAAAGATGGTAACTACAATCTTCTTGGCTTCCTTCAAGCAACAGTATAATAAACATTAAAAAAACAAAAAAACAGAACACCGACCTATTGACTAGTGACGGCGGGGAGGAGTGTATTGATAAGTAAAAGACAACAAAAGGATGACTGAGCGAACCCCAAAACTTTTTTCCCCCGTGAATGAACTAATTGGTGGCGGGGAAGGAACATTGGCTGGTTGAGTGTTTGTAAACTCGTTTGCATAGAGTTCAAAAATCGGACATGCTGCTCAACAAAATGCTTGAAATTGGAGCTCAACTGTTTCAGCTAGTCCGTTAGAGGGAAACTGCTAGGGAATTCAACGTATTTCTAAGTTAAGTCTGTGGTACTGCAACACAGTATACAGTTTTGCAGTACGGAAGCTATCAATAGTACGGCCAGCATTTTTCACATAAAGGTACGGTAACTGGATTCGTTTATCTTACAATGCTAATGAAGCATCATGAAAATATGGGTTAATTTTACAATTGAATAGCAAATATGAAAAACACAAGTTCAATCCAAAACTTACTTTTTTGCAAAACAGTTTAAATTTCTACCCAAGCAAGAATGCTCAGCCTATGATGATTCGATTGTTCAGACATAGGGAAGGTAATTACAGATGAAACAAAAAAGTCTTAATGTTTGTAAAATACAGGTTTTAAATCAGTGTAAAGAATGGATTTAACTTATTTTGAGAAGAAAAAAACACTGCTTCTGTCTTTTGAATTTTTTTTCTTTTTCTTTCTGCTGTTGTTTGGTCTTAAGCAACAAGGAACCAACCCACACTATTGTCATTGTCTGTAAAATGAGAATCCCAACTTGTTGCAAAAAAATCAAACATTTCGGACCCGAATTTACCAACACAGAACCACACGGTCGTTCTTTTTTTTTTTCAAGTCCAATGGATTCCAAAATCAGAACTAACAGAATTTGACATGTGGTGTCAAAGGGAAAGACGCTTGCGGTCACGTGCAGAGTCCAGAAATGCAATAAACGTTTGTTGATATTTGCATTTTTTGGGCTTGCCCACCTAAGTCCAACACGCAATTATTTGGCGCTGGAATATTGCCTATATATAAATTGTTTTGCATAACCATTGCTTCGGATTTAACATGGTCTGCAAGAAACACTGTACAGCGAAGCGGGTACGGGCAGCGGTTTTCAATTGTTTTGCTCGACGCAGTGTCTCACGATAGAGTTTTTAATTTTCTAGTGAATAACACTAAATCCTGGAAAAATATTAAAAAATGGAATTAACTTATTTTGCATGTTAGCTCTTCAATTATTAAATTGCGTGTATTGAGGAGCTGTCCAGTGTCCATTAGGAAGTTATCAGAAGCCATCAAGCTAGGTTGTGACAGAAACCATTCAAGTGCCACAGGCTTGAATAGGCTATTACAGGCTATTAGGATATAGGTAATAGGCTATTATTTTTGTTTGTGTACTCTGTCAATGTTTAACTTTGCCCGGTCTTGTTGAAACTGACAAAAGTATAGTATGGATTGGGACAAGCCCCGGATCACAAACTGGTCAACATCTGACCACTGCAAGGCAAAAGATGGTCCTGTAGGTTGAATCATCCGTTTGATATAACGAAAAAATTGTATTTTGCACAAGTTGTAATAAAACTGTAACAAACTGCTTTTAAGACCTCCATTCCCTAACATGGCGTCACAAACGTAGAGAACTGATTTTAATGTACCAAATATTCAGAAAATGACTCTGAATTTTCCAGACCCTGTTTTCATTCTTTGATCTCAGTACAAGTTAAAGGTTCCTAACTTGTAGATTGAACACTGTTCGTAGCTGTTTCGCCTTTAAATGCACCGATTTTAGGAACACTCGACCTTCTGTAAATTTGTTTAAGAATAGACTTGATCAGCACGTATCAGATGACGCACTGTAGTTTCTTGATTGATTTCGTTAGTTTGGTACGTTTTTATTATTTTCAGCGTTTGTCACTTTGCTCTGACCACGTTTTGTTTTGTGTTGTAGTTTGCTTTCTTAAAAGTTTGTCACATTCTCATTCTTGGAAAACTGGTACTGAAATATGTTATTAAATAAATTACATTGAGTTAGAACACTTTACTCTTAACTTTTCATCTTGGAGACACCACAAGATCTACCGGTTTTTCCAAACACACCACTCCCATTTGGGGTTGACAATGTGAATAATTCATTTGCCATGTCCTGCCTTTGTATTCCAAACGGGACACACATACCAAAATTTAAATAAAGCCTATGCAGCTTTCCAAAGAAAAAATGAAGAAAAGACGCGTATTCCAGTTGGAATCCGTGGAAGACCATAAATCACAACCACTAAAAGGCCAAATACAAAATTACTTTTTGGAAAAAGCAGAAGTGAAGCTAGACTATTGGTGGGAATAGCAGGAATCGTCATTTCACGTACAATGACTGTTAATCATTATGTGAATGATTGTTCTTGTTCGCAGGTTTGGGAGTTGACAATTTTAGTTATCAGGAGTTTGAAGACTAACGAACTCTGATCCAATGTGCCGGCATTTCAGAGGTCAAGTGATCACCTCGATATTGTAAATGGAAGCTAGTAAATTGAAAACAGCACTCCACACCTGCCAAGGTGCGAAACAGAATAAGTAATAAAATAAATCAAATCCAATACAGTGCACAACCCTTTTTGTGTGGCATTTCAGGTATCAATACTGCCCTTCTCATGTACAACAGATTTTAGCACAAGGCTAATGTCGAAAACACAAAATTCACTTTGGGTCGTTGCAAATCTTGTGCATTTATATCTAATGCTTACTGGGGCCGATGGCCAATCTTGAGTCTCACCTGTATTTTTCCATAGGTGAGAATTCCCCTGTCTTTTTTAATTCCTTTCCGGTTCCTGTATCTGGAAACTTTTAGAACTTTCCATTATACGTAATACCCTTGTATACGCGGTTGTCAGGGGTAACTTTTCCCTACAAACGAAAATGTAAAAGCATGCTAAATCAGTTAGCTTTCGGGCTGGCCCACTTCGACCCCTGCTAGGTGCTTCGGGAATATCTGCTACTTAAGTCTTTAGAGTACGCCTGTTTTTCCTGAACCCTAACAGGGTAATTCTCTTAAGCCTAAAGTAGGTTAGTTTATTTCAGTCCCTTAAATTCAGGGTAATTCTTTACTGAGAGGCTTCTTCGGGCCTAAGTCTTCTTTTCAAACCTAAGTGAGCCCTAAATAGGACGGTTTCTAGTTAAGCCTTCATTAGGCCTTGATCTGCTTTTCAAACCTAACTCAAACCTAAAGTTCTGACCCTAAATTTCCCAAACTCAGTCTAGACCTCTCCCCCCACTTAGGTAGTTTCGTCAGGTGTTACCCAGCACAACAACCAGCACAATGTAAGTAAAATTCAGTATTAAAAAGCTTTAAGTTTTGAAAAACCCTGATGTGGGTTAAAAACCGACAATTGGAGACTGGATCTTCCTGTGAGGATTGGACAGCGGCGGCAATGAGATGGAGAAAGGTGCCAGTTATACTGTAGGTCGGTAATGGGAAAGATTCTTTATTCCTAATTTGCGCATAACTGGAATACACACTCAAAGTTGTTATTATGTGATCGTGGACAGGCGCGGGCATTGTGCCAAAATGCAAACACTTTGCAAATTAATCCTAGATCTATAGGCTCGAAGCAGCATACGAGTTCCTTTATATGCCAACCGATTTGCCTATTCAGCTATGTTGATATGAAAACCAAGCCTTTTAAATATTCACTAACGTGGATGTAGATTTGTGAGACAACAGTTCAGGGTTCAGGCAAATTTTAAGGTCTCAATTTCCTTGACAATTCCAGGTTTTCCAGGCACATCCAATGGCAATTTCCAGGTGTTTACAAGATGTTGAGTTAGGGAAATAGGCAGTAACTAATGTTGTTATTAATATTTGTACGAAAATAACCTAACATCCCAAAAAATAGCTGTTTATAGACTAGTCCAGACGGAACTATATACGCATTTTCATCACAGATATTGATACTAGCCTAAAATTTAGTTTACTGAAGTTATATCTAAAATTCTTGAACATATTACAGCACAAATTGAAATATATGCTACTAGCCCATGATTTTGTTTTTGATGTGCTAATTCATGGAACTCACAGATCAGGCACAAAGGCATTTTGTCAAATTTCCCTGTTTTTTCCCTGATTTTCAAAAAAATTCTTGTTTTCCCTGAACTTTTGGCTCTATGTTCATTTTCCCTAATATTTCCAGGTTTTCCAGGTTTTGTCTGAACCCTGCAGTTGGAAAAAGATAGTTGCAACACACATTATGTGTTAATTTGTATCTTCTTTCATCATGTTTCTTCTTTTATGCTTCTGTTCCTTTTATATATATATATATATATGGTTTAGCTTATGTTTGCATTATAGTTGCATTACATTTGTTTTAATTACCTTCTTTGTTTGGTAACCAACACGCCACATGCGAGTAGCTGTAGTGAGGGGTGGGGGGCACATGTGACATATTTATACTGTTTGACAGGCTCAATAAACCAATTCAGTTCATTCATATCATTTTTGTATTGGAGATTTGAGCAGATGAATTTCCTTAGTGATGTTTAATCACCACATCATCACATGCCCATACATTTAAATGCTGATGCTCAGAGATTTTCGTTCGCAAGAAATTAGCTTAATACCTATTTATTACCAACCTAAAATCTTTACTTCTGACCGTAAAATCCATTTGTTTACGTTTTCGAAAAATCCTATATCAAATTCTCGCATGTACTAGCACGCAATAACCGGCTGAATTGTTACGTCACCATGCAATCGATTTCACATAAAACTCGTGACGTCTTTTTCTTTCTGCAGAACCAAATCTGTCTTTTATTCCCCCGAAATCCAAGACCAGAAATTGACTAAATCCGCGTGTCTGACAGCCAACAAGGACGGTGACGACATGACTCTCTCCCACTCGACCCCCATCTTGAATCTTCGATCCTGATTCCCATTGTAAACAAACAAAACGGAAGTTGGGGAGCACGCGAGCGAACGAGCGCGTGGAAGCCCGAGACCACGAGGCCTGAGAAGAGCCGCGAGGGAAGGTGACACAAACGCCACCAGACTACAAGAACACGATCACAACCTGTGTTTGCTGAATACACACAACACAATTTTACAGAGACAGACCACATCCTGTATTCTAGCACCAAGCTGTCTGTCCCTTCTACGAAACGACGCTTGGATTTTAGCAACCCATATATTTGAAAACTTAATCAGATTATGGTTATAACAGCGACGTGACCATAGGTCAATCACCAGGAGATATGTACAGGTGCACGAACTCTTTCGACCAATCCACTATAATTTTATCACACAAGCGTTCTTTAGAGTGAGGAAATAAATGGTCATCTTGAATGCTAGTTAGCCTATTACTGGCAAAAAGCATATAAAACACATAATTCCAATAACAGAATGTATAGGCCTGAAACAACACAACTACGCGAAAAGTTTGGCCTGTTTTCCACACATAAAAGAATGTTTTAATTCGACAACAGAAGTAGGCCTAAAATGCGGATGAAAAAAGCGGTATTGCCAACCCACGTGCATTGGCATTTCTCCAAATGCAAGACTACGTTTAATCGGCAACCAGAATCTGACCATAGTACATACCTATATACACAAACAAACGTTATGGGCCTCAAGACCCCCCGAATCGTACCACGCTCTTAGTCAAACAGCCACGATATCATCAGCTTCCCGCCGCGTGGTTCGAAGGACCATTAGCGGAAATTAGGGCAGTGGCACGCCGTTCAAAACATCTCACATGGGCCCCACGTATTATTAGGCCTACACGACGAGAAATAAGGGGCTGTGAAGGACAACACAGGTACGAAAATTACAGGACACTTACCGGGCAACACGGCAAGGGGTTTCGCGACCGACGGACAGGCCGTGCCTCTCTCGTAACGGCTGGCGGCAGCGCACGAACGGGCGTATCCCGGCACGGCAACTGAGTGCCGATTCAGGGAAGACCCCGGCTCCGCTGAACTAAGCGAAGACGTACCCAACGAATCGATGGTTTGCTGAGAGCGCCAGGCAAGTGAACGAACCGAGCGAACACCAAGCAAACGCTCCGAGGCCGAGAGTACACACTCGCCGGAACCAGGGTGCATCGTAGCAGCTTTCGGAGGCAGGGGGCTTGGGGTTGACGAGGCATCGGGTGGGAGGTGGAGGGGACGATGCGGGGGTGTGGGTGCCGTCTGGCTGGAAGCCAAGATCCGCCTGCAAATCCGCCGGCGTGAAAAGTAGGGTGTGGACCCTGGGCCGCCAACCCCCCGGGGGGGGGAGGAGGAGGAGGTAAAACAGTCAAAAGAGGTAGGTTTCCCCCAAAAACTGTTAGCCTAGAATCTTAGCACCCGAGTGTGGGTAATCAGGATCCCGATTGGGAGTTAGAAACACCCTCATTACTTGGGCATAATGATAAGTTTCGGATTGCCTGCAGTTTCCATGATTGGGGAGAAAAGGATGGGAGGGGAAAGGGGGAAAAAGAAATATGAAGAACAATGAATTCGGAATAAATATAAAAAAAAATTGAAAATAAATAAATGGAGAAGACGCGGCTTTCGGGTTTTCTTAATCGTAATGCAACACCCCCCACTGAATTAAAGAATAAAAACAAATTTGTTACCAACATGAAAGTCGATTGATGCGAGAGGTACTAAACATGCGGATCGAGTTTTGGAGTCCGTACAAACTCTGAGTCTTATAGGTGTTTTAAAACTGGTTTCTTCTCTTTTACTTTGCTTTCGTTTCTTTTCATTTTGCTTTCGTTTCTTTTCTTTTTGCTTTCGTTTCTTTTCTTTTTGCTTTCGTTTCTTTTCTTTTTGCTTTCGTTTCTTTTCATTTTGCTTTCGTTTCTTTTCATTTTGCTTTCGTTTCTTTTCATTTTGCTTTCGTTTCTTTTCATTTTGCTTTCGTTTCTTTTCATTTTGTTTTAGTTTGTTTTCATTTTGCTTTCGTTTTTTTTCAGTCTGTTTTACTTGACAGCTAATTTTACAAATCTTAATATAGAAGCAAATTACAGGGAGAATACTAAGATGTATAGGTTTAAACTAATCATTTCCTATACACTAATACCAGTAATATCCACAAATGCTACAGCTAAAATTAAGTTGAACGACATTTTAAAAAAGCAACGTGGTGAGAATCATCAGTGTATTTTCTGTATGTAATATGTTCGAGCACTTTTTATTTATTTCTTATTTATTTGTAATGAATATTAAGTGCTCGAACATTATTGCAGACAGAAAATACACTGATGATTCTCACCACATGGTATTTTTTTAAATGTCGTTCAACTTAATTTTACCTGTAGCTATTTGATAGTAAATCATTGATTTAATACGTTTTTAAATCTACATCTTAATTTATTTACTGTAAATTACATTTAGTTTTCTCCGTTTAGTTTGCTTCTGTATTAAGATTTGCAAAATTAGCTATCAGCAAAAGCACACTAAAAAGAAACGAAAGCAAAGTGAAACGAAACCAAAGTGCGAAGAAACGAAAGCAATTTGCAACACAACGAAACCAAAATGAAAGAAAACGAAAGCCAAGCAAACGAGAAAGAAACCAGTTAAAAAACCTGTATAGCCTAGTTTCTCCCGCAACAACAGCAACAATTCAAGATAGCAGTGCTGCTGAGAAGAACCTTGTGTTTAGCGGTGTTTTTAATTCGTCACACCCCGACGAATTTAGGCTACACACACACACAAAAATACAGAATTGAAAAGAGCAATAAATTCGTGCATCAAAATTAGGTATCGCCACCGAAACTGTGGAATTACACGATCACTACCTGCTGTTCAAAACTCCGAAATAATCAACTCTACCTTACTAAGGTTCGTTACTAGACTTGCAGAGTCTCAGCCAGAGTTACTCCCGAGCTTTCATCCTTGTCGGTTGCCATGGGCACTTTCCCCAATAATTTTCGGACAGATTAAGAGTCTTGTAACGGGAAAGCTTAAGAAAGCTGTTCCAAATTGATCCTGCCAATTTGGAGCGACCGATGCCCTCAGTCAGGATCGGTTTGGGAGAGGGCTGCCGGGTCCTCTGGATGGGGGGGGAGGGCTAAGGAAGTGCCAAAGCTAGAGTATTTTTAAAGTGAATTTGACAAGTTTTTTTGACAACTTAGAGATGCAACATTCATAAGATTTCATTTCAAATTTTTCGTAAGAAATTGTTTTAAACATTCGGCCTCCTGCACTGTGTGTGGGAAGAGGGGGGTCCGAGGCGCAGTCCTTTACACTAGCGTATCTAAAGAAATCAACGTAACTTTGAAACGTTTTCCTGCAACTCAAAGATTCAATTTTCACACTAATTCATTAAAAAATTAAAACAATTTTTTTTCGAAACAATTGTCTCCTGTAGTGGGGGGGGGGGGGGGGGGGGGGGGAAGGATGGATCCCTACAAGCTAGCGTATTTCAAAGAAATCAGTGTAATATAAATCGTGGAGATGTAATTTTCATACGAGTTAGATCAACTTTCTCCAGAAATTTTTTTTTAAAACAAGGGCCTCCTTAGTGGGTGGCTCCCCGGGTTTCCGAGCAGCCCAATCCGACACTGAGTTTCAGTATCATTACAGTTACAGGTCGTTCCGGATAATCCAAATTGAGATAGAAATGAAAACAACTTCCTTACATTCAAACGTTTACATGTACTTCAACACACCATGAGAAATCCTACAGTATCATTCGAAATAACTTAGAAGGCCTTCATTTTAAATTCAGTAACTTGCACCGGCAAGCAGACAATTTAAGACACGCTTCGTGCGTCATGGCATAATATAGTCTAAAATAATATTTAGATGGGCTTGTGGGATTGCGTGTTCGGACAAATGTTCATCAAGGAAGCACAGTCAGAATTTTTAAAGACTGACCTTTACCTCAAGATTTATTGTTTGTTATTGCGTTGCATTAATATTAATAGCTACAAAACGGAAAGGCAGATGCCTCGGTAATGTAAATACAGATGCAAAGGCAGAGGAAACGTGTGTATTTAATAATTTAATCCATTTTGAGGGGTTCATACATAATTAAGGCCACTTCAAGGGTTTTCAAGGTAAACTCGATATATTTCAAGGCTCTTTTGGTAAAATTACCTAATAATTTCCAAATTTTTCTAACTAGAAAGGCACAATTTAAGGGGGATTGCCACCAAATGACAAGCTGCAGCATCTATACAGCAGTGACATGACGTAGTATTATTGTATATAACTCTATGCTGGATCCTTAATGGGTTAGCTGCAAGGGGCACTGCAGAGAGAAACAGAAGGGCGTCATTCTGAAGCCGATGCTGTGAAGAGTGATTTCTTAGACCTAAAATGCGCGATTTTTGTTGTTGGAGAAAACAACGTTATTTTAAGCCTAAGAAATCCACTCTTCCGTTGTTTTTCCCTCCATTTTTATGTAGTGCACCTTGTAGTTATGCCCTCCAAAACCCATACTGATGCCTATCTGGTGCCAATATAGCGGTAAATGTCACTGCTCTATAGTCATTTACCACACTAGCTGTAGTTCTGTCTAGCCCCAACTTTCAACAGGCGAAGGAACACACAAATAAATTTCTTTTTACACAACAAACAACCCACGTGCCTCCTTTTTCTATATATCGACCGTTTTAAAACGCAGATTTTTGAGCGACATCCAGTAAAAGTGATATCGGTAACTTTGACAGCTTGCTTTCTGGTGCACGTGGACGCACCAACTTTGCATTCAATAATTAAAGAGGCACGTGGCTAGTTTGTTGTGTAAAAAGAAATTTCTTTGCGCATTCCTTCGCTTGTTGAAATAAAGTGCTACATAGAAATAGCATATAGTGCGAAATAGCCTAAAGGTACACGACACTAGATGCTGCAACCTGTCTTCGGTGAGCAGGCACCTTTAATGCACGCATTAAACTGTGTTATTTTGAAAAAGGATTTTAAACCTATGTGATTAAACATGTACTAAAGGCCTAAAGTGTGTGCTTTAGATAAGCTCTTTCATTGTTAAATTCTGTTTCATATTCTGTTTCTTTTTTGTTTTCCTTGAAATATGTTACAACGTTGTGGTGTCCTCAGTTCGGATACGGAAGGAAGACGAACCATACTGTACCAGCATAGCATTGTGACAATTTAACACTTGCCCTGAAGCATCCATCCACTGTCTGCGACCACCTCGCCTGTATCCACCCTGATTGTCTCAATCAGTACAGCGGTGTGACAGTGTTGCGTTATTTGAGGTCCCTCTTTTTGTTTGATATTATGTTATGAACTGAACTTAATATATTACGTACCCGTTAAGGGTCATCAGCGTCACCACAAAAACTAATACAACACAAAAACAAATTTAAAAACGATTAAACCTAAAAAAGAAAATAAGACAATCTACACAAAATGACCCAGTATACCATTAGAATTCCTACTGTTATGTCGTGTGGAGCAAAAGATAGCAATGTTGCTGGATCAATATTAAAATACAGTGTGATTACAGGCCGTTAAACAAATCATACACTTTACTTAAGTATTGTATAAATGTTTTGTTACCAAAAGCTAGCTGTCCCTTGCTGCACAGGGTTATTGTTACCAAAAGATAGCAGCCCTTTAATGCACAAGGTATTATTGTCAATGCTAGCTTCTCCTTGCTGCACAGGGATATTGTTATCAAACGCTATCTGCCTCTTATTGCTAAACAGCTAGCTACACCTTGCTGCACAGGGGTTATGTTACCAAAGGCTAACTGTCCCTTGCTGCACAGGGCAATTGTTTTCAAAAGCTAGCTACACCTTGCTGTACAGGATTATTGTTATCAAAAGCTAACTGTTCCTTGTTCCACACGGTAATTGTTATCAAGTGCTAGCTGCTCTTTGCTGCACAGGGTAATTGTTATCAAAAGGTAGCTGCCCCTTGCTGCACAGGGCTATTATCATCAAAAACTAGTTGCCCGTGACTGTACAGGGTTATAGTTATCAAATGCTAACTGCCTCTAGCTACAGAGGGGTATTGTAATCAAAAGCTATAGTTGCCCCTTGATGGACAGGGCTATTGTCATCAAAAGCTAGCTTCCCCTTGCTGCACAGGGTTATTGTTGTCTGCAGGATTACTGTTGTACAGATACTGTTGTACAGGGTTTTCTGTACAGGGTTAGTGTTGTCAAATGCTAACTGTCCCTTACTGCACATGGTTATTGCTGTCAAAAGCTAATTTTCCCTTGCTGCACTGAGGTATGAGAGACCAGAAATGATCAGACTACTGTCATGTGTAGTACTGTTATGAGTCGAGTTTAGTTATGTGAAATAAACACAGATGTTTCTTTATGTCTTTTAGAAGTGTGAAATGTTAGTTTATACGGCCCCAGACGTTCACTTCCCCATCGCAAAGAAATGCAGGAACAGTGACACAACTTTACAAGCACAGTCACTAATTTTAATAAGTACCCACATAATAAATGTTGATTTGATTGTGGCTTTCGTCTATCTTTCGAATTGTCCAGAACAAAATAAAATAGCTGGCTGCAGCACTCATTGTTCCTAGTCTTGGGGCAGTTTGACCGCGAAGACCTCTCCCGCATTCGGAAATGAAATTGCTCGGTCCATTATTATGCAAATGAGTTGGCCATTGGTCAGATGTGGGAAGTGTTAAGCGCACGGATTGCCGACTCTTCAATTAGAAAGCCATCAGAAATGTGACCGCTACAAGAGATGGCACGACACCTCAAACGGACCAGAGGATTCATTCCTGTTGGCTTTCGGGTTATCTCGAACTTGGTGGCGGAAGAACGTAATTGGAGAATTTGGATATTGGAATTTCAAATATTTCATGCATTGATGTTCTGTGTAATGTTTACGCCAGTATTTGACCGCTGAGCGAAAGCTACCATCCGGGTACAAGCAGTACATGCCATGAGAGCTAGGGAATAATCACTATCAAGTATTGTTTTCTTTCTGAAGTGACGTGCTTTGATGCGGTTAATTTTGAACCTTACGAAATATTTTAGAAACAGAAGGATGTCCAATAATAAACGAGAGAGGACCGGGGGGCGGGGCCCGGGGGGAGATCCACTGATTCAAACTTGAGAACTTTCGAGTATGGCAGTGGCACAGGGTTCCGCAGGCTTTCAAAATAGGAGGGGGGAAGGCACCATCAGGAAAAAAACTTTCTACCCTCGAATCCATATTACGATCCCCGAAAAGCCTTTGTTTTTAATAGTTTTTTGATTTCGTTTTAACGGGTTTTTTCATAATTTTATCTACCTAAAGGGGGAAAATATGGCTAAAAAATCCCAAGGGGGGGGGGGGGCAGTGCCCCATGTCCTGATGTGATGACGCGCCCTGGGGTAGGACGCATGAAAAACGGAAGCACCTATACACAAACGAAAACACACAAACTAGCCTAACAGGTGCACAAAAAAATTCAAGATATTAAAAAAAATTCTTGTGATGAAAAAAATCAGAACATACGTATGTAACAGGTTGAGTGAAATGGATTTTGTTGCAGCAGAAAATTTAGTCAAAATTCTGTTTAGATTTGCTTAAATACTCTTTTTTCCCTTGGAAGGGACAAAATCTGTTACGGGTTACAATATAATGTCATTTGACGCTGTGGTTTCTTCTAAAAGTTTTTTATTATTTCTTTGCTTTAGTGTACACTGGATTTGACTTGCAAGCGTGGATTACCAAAGATTACCAGTGATTTAACACCGGGTTACCTGTTAATATTAACTCGGATTACTAAGACAGCTAAGATTGTGTGTTACTTCGGATTACTAAGAAGAATACTATGGATACTTTGGATTACCTTTTGGATTGTACTGATTTTCTGATTTCCTTCATATCAGATTACCTGGGAATACCACAATTACTAAAGATTACCACGGAATACCATTGGATTACTAGGTTTACATGATGATTATCAAGGAATACTGCGGATTACTCGTGAATTGCTAAGTACTTCTACACCGGGTTCCAAAGTAACACCCCCTCGCTGGATTTAGAAAGATTTTATATGGCAATAAAACAATTAAAAGAGGTAAACATTAAAATTAATAAAATGGTAATTTTGCGTTATTTCAGCTTACTTTGGATTACCTTTTTGGATTACCACCGATTTCTGATTTCCTGCACATCAGATCACTTAGGAATACCATTGAATATTGAAGATTAACACGGAATACCATTTGATTACTAGGATTACCTGATGATTGCCAAGGAGTAGCCTACTACAGATTACTCGTTAATTACCAAATACTTCTGCATGGGATTGCCAAAGTTACTTCCCTCTCGATGGATTTAGAAGGACGGCAATAAAACAATAATTAAAAGAGGTAAACATTACAATAAACAAAATGGTAATGTTTGTACTATCGCAGATGATGATTATACAGAGAACATTTTGTTGCTTTGATTTTCTCGGCTTTAAAATGCACGGGGTTGTCCGTAAAAGACTGAAACGGCGTGGTTGATCGCACCGTAGGGTTTTCAAATGGGCTTGAAAAGCGGGAACGTGTGTTGGAAGCTGCGCGACTACGGTAAAATTGTGGACTTCACACAGCAAGTCGAGGAACAATATTGTCGGAAAACTCGGGGAAAAAACAATAATGAACTAGTTAAGTCACTATCTTAACGACATGACTGGCTTAAATGAGATAATTAGGTAATTATAGTAAAGATTCAGCATTATCGAACGTAGTTTCAAACCAATCATTCTTCCTGTTAAACGGTATGTTGTTGTTCGTGTTCGTATTAATCGTAGCAAGAATTTATAGGGTTGGGGGAGAAGAATTTGTAACTTTAAAAAGTCTCTATTGAAAAGTGTTACATTCATTCCCATTAGTTCCGTACGAGTTTTCAGAGGGCGCCACGCGTTCCATCTGGTAATATTTACTCATTTTTCCGTCCAAATCTAAAGTAAACTAAATTACAACTAAGCTAAACAATAATTAAATACAAGTTAGTTTCGTTTAGTTTACATTAATTTTAGGCTGAAAACTGAGTAGTAATTTCCACATAAAACTCATGGTGCCCTCTATAAACTTAGACGGAACTAATAGGAATGAATCTAAGACCTTTTAGAAGGGGTCTCAGTCACAAATTCTCCTCCCCAACTCTATAATTCTTGATCGTAGCTATAAGAGGTTTCGAATTTACGCCCAAAAATTCATTAGGGTCGATCTGGTCATGAGACACCAAACTGAACTGGACCTTCGTGACAAAATTGTAATGAGAGATTAAGGGTTCGTGAAATATTTGGCCAATATTTTTCAAGGTGTTTTCCAGGCTTTTTCAAGGCCCATCTTCAAATGTTCAAGGCCACAAAGGTGCCATAATAGTCTAGATGTTAATACTTTTGTTAAAATTGCGCTGTGTTTACAGATTTTTTTTTTAACTGAACAAGCCCAACGTATAGCCAATGCAGGCTATCACACTATTGGGTTTGTTCATTTAATTCTATAATCGCCAGTGAGTTGTCGTCACATATATAACTACTGGACTTTTTTTAATGTATGCCTATACTGATCCAACACGTAATTTGCATCTTTCACAACCTAAAGCAACAAGGATTTGACATGTGGTGATAATAAGTAAAGTATGCAGGTTTTTTTTTCGATGCAACTGTAGCCAACATAGGCAATTGCCAGTCAACAACATTTTTAAGGACATTTGCAGCCATATTGTATTTTTACCTATATAATTCAAGATTTTTTCAAGGCCTGGAATTTTTTTTCGGAATTCATCACTTTGGCCCTGGAGGACATCATGTTAACAAATTGTTGGAAAAGCTAGACTAGACAGGCGGAAGTTTTTCTTCGGACAGCGAATGGTTCCAGTATGGAACTCTCTCCCATCACATTTTGTTAATGCCTGCTCTGTGCCTATTTTCAGGAAAATTGTAAAATTGGTTGACCTATCAAAGTTTTTGAAACGTATTGATTTTAATCATGTTATACCTTTTTTATTGTACATAATTTTTTTTTGTTTTACTCTATATGCATATTTTTTTTCCTTAATAAAGACACATTTTGCTATCGTGGTTATAGCACGTTCAGTTTTCTTTTTATCATAAAACTTTCATTTCATGCCACGTAAACTCCATAACTGGGGTTCCTTTAGACTGCTACGTCGCGCTTCGCATAATCTCGATTTGCGTAACTCCGGTTTTGGGATTAATTTACGCGAAACAGTATAGTGTCCCGTTTTGCATAAACCACTCCAATGACTTCTCTTATGCATATTCTCCTTTCATATAAAAGTCCCTGTTCGCATAAGATGACACTTTATCTGGTCTGGCATGAAGTTCGTCACAACTAAACGTGGAGGAAAAAAAGTAGACTATAGTGGAAATTAAGACATATAGACACTGGGCAAATAGGCAGCAATTTTTTTTTAATTGGGATGGATTGCCCTCAAATTCCGTATCGTTTGTTTTAAATCTGGAACACTTATTCATGTGGTACCGTTGTGGGGGGAATGGGGGAGGATACTCGCATTTTTTCGAAATTTGTGTTCCAAATTACGCTGCCTCGCTCACGCTGCTGCACTCGCTGCGGCCAATGCATGCATCAGAGAAATGCCAACAATGGATTTCGATAGATATGCTAACAAATACTTTATAATACAATAAAGTATTATACAAAACTGGATTATACGAAACGGACAAATGTTTTCAAATTGTGTGAAACAGCATTATATACGAAACGGAAATATGCAATGCATGATTATGCGAAACGAGAATATGCGAAACACGATGTCGTCCTTTAGACCAGTCTATTTAGTACAGCTTCATTTTATTTTAATTGTAAATACTACATTTTATTTTCTTAAGCACAGTGTATGTTTCTATTTTACTTGTGTAATTTAACGTCAGACCAGGTGTCAGTGGCTGTCAAGCCCATCCATCGACCCATACGTTTTCTTTACGAATAAAGTTGCTATCGTTATTATTTAAAAAAAAATTAAAAATCCTTTATTTCTCCCTCACCTCAAACCCGAGCTTCTGCTACGTCACAACTCAACCTTAACAATTTAATATAGTCACATTCGCTTTCAATACGAACAACTGTATCCGCCCATGTCGTTCCTGATTAGGGGACGATCCCTAATTTAGAACTCCATAACTTGCTCTGACACCTAACCTTTAGGATGTCTTGATTTGGGACAATATTTTGGCTAACCAATTTGAAATTAACCTTGTTATGATAATTCCCAACCCATATGTATCAACATGCTTCCCAAAATTAATATTCAGGCGAGCGGATAAACATCGTAGAGCTGAACCACGGTCTGGCGTTTTTCATCTGTGGGTCGTATTAGAGGATTGAAGAGTTTAAAGGCAATCAATCCTTCTTGGTGCTCCTGCAAATCCGGAAATCCTTCCTTAAATCATTAATTTTATGTGTTAAGATTTGTTTCTTGTTGGATAGATAGCAAAGAATAAGTTGCAACGTGTCCTCGGTCGAATAGTTACTGTTAAGCCGTGTTCTTAATTCTTAATTCTTAATTTTAATTCATAAAGCCATGACAACAAAAGTTAACAGTTTCTTCCGAACACCTGAGTCCAAAATAAAACCAAAACAACGTCGTTGTAAACATGTTTTTTCCCCCAATTTTTTGTTGATAAGACTTCTATCTCATTTAGCTTGAGGTCCAAAAAATAGTTTCTTACCGGCTCCCCCAAAACCCCAAACACTAACACAATTGTCCCTGCCTTGCCAAACGTTAATCTCATTTACACTAACATTTTTTATCGTTTTCTTGCTCATTATTCACCCCAACCCTCTTCCTCCTCCCCCATTACCTACCATCCTTTTGTTGATCTTCCTCCGTCTCACCAGGCAAACTGTCCTCCGCTAATCATTTTCCCGCCATAACAATACCCCTTCTTCGTCACCAGCTGCGTTCCTGGATCTTAATTCCCCGTCTTTGCACAACCGCACGACAGCGGGCGACCAATATCAAAATGTGTCGACAAAAGCCTAATGAAATATTCAAAAGCTAAGAAGGAGAGCAAGTTTGATGCCTTGTCGCCGTTGATTAGTACGATTTGATTACATAACGCTTTGCAATAACAAACTTGCTGGAACGTCTCTGAAGTTATATCTAGTGAGCCTCGGCAGACAGCGAGAGGCGTGAGGCATTTAGCAGACAAAAGTGAATTGAATGCCACATCGAACGCCTAATACAATCATGTGGAAAATGACTTCCGAGCTAATGCGCGTTGCGGAGAATAAAAGGATCGTTTACTTTGACACATTTCTGTGAAGTTGATTCACGACTGAGAGCCCGCTGTGGTAAGGCCGTGGCGGCTGGATGGTGTGAGCACTCCTTGAAGAATACCCATTCGAGTTTGTCAGGATCCCACTTCTAGCTGCTGCTATATTCTTAGAGGTAGATTGCCACCAATTGACAAGCAGCAGCATCTAATTCTATACACATTTGCCGCTGTAGAGTTCTGTCTACCCCTTACATTCAATATAGGCGAAGGAACGCACAAATAAATTTCTTTTTGCACAACAAACAAGCCACGTGCCGTCTTAATTTTTGAGTGTAAAGAGTTGGTGCACCAGGGAGCAAGCGGTAAAGTTAAGCCTAACGACATCACGGGCACATTTTTCTATATATCGATTGTTTTGAAACGAAGATTTTGAACCGCTAGATGGGCGTCGTCTATAGTGACAAAGATATCGTTAACATTGACTGCTTGTTCCGTGGCGCACATGGACGCACCAACTTTACATTCAATAATTAAGGAGGCACGCGGCTAGTCGGTTGTGTAAAAAGAAATTTTTTTGCGTATTCCTTCGAATGTTGAAATCAAGTGCTACATAAAACTAAATAACTGCGCTACAAGCTGACTCGGCATTCAATGAATAGGCACCTTTAACATATTCATCACGTATGTGAGAGATAAACCATTTCCTTGAAAAGTGACGGGAATTTGGTTTTTGAAGAGATTTTATTCTTGTGGGGAGTGGTTGCAGAAGGGGAAGTGGGAACAAATACCCAAACCTCTCTATCAACGTCCTGGAATTCGTAAAGGCTTCAAAGGATTTCCCCAACATACCACCAAAATGTTAGGTACACATTGGAGGAATACGGTTCAACGTCTGCAGATTTATAGTTACAACTAGGCTAGCTCTTATCTGTGTGAGGATATGTTAATCAGGACTCGACTGTGCACGAAGCTTCGAACTTACTTAGTTTCTTCATTTGAAGAAAGCTACCAAGTTGTTTTTCATCCGTTAGAAGTAAGCTAGTTAATTGCTTTCTGAATTTCTGAACCGTGGAATTGTAAACCAAACCAACTTGCATAAAGGTTGATCATTCGTGCAATGCCCCAATGACGTCTTGTCCTTTCGCTAGCAATACGTTATAAGAAAAGTCCAGTAGACTAGCGCTCCCAGGGTCCAGCTGGATAACAATCAGATACACACTTGATTACAATTTGGTCTCGCGAAATGTGATGCTGGTGGTACTGGTGTTGGTGTGGTGTTGGTGTAGTGCTGGTGCTTCCTCTTTCGCAGAATCCGGTTTTCCCGTATCATTTTTTCCTCCCAGATTGTATCCTTCGCTCACTGTGACTGAACACATTACATCACAAATTCCTTTCAAGTAGGGATGATTCTTTCTTGTCTGAAGTTAAATATTTTTAAGAACATTTTGATTCGGTGATACGGGATTCGGCAATATGGCAAAACGAGAATTGTCCTTTCGCCGTATTTTAAACACGGCTTAATTTTCGGCAAAAAGGCAAGAAAAAATCGTCGAAATGAGTAACTACCGAATGTTAATGCTACCACATTTTGCATTATTGTAAAACTAGCTGCTGCAACAACTCTGGTCTTCTGTACACTTCCATCACTTCCGCCACTTTTGGGACACTTCTTCTTCATACTTCCGGTTTTTTTTTAAATTCATGTTAACTAATTTTTGGATGTTGAATCTAATGGTGAAAACCGTTTGTATTTATCAAATACCATTCCATAGATAATGGGCTCACTTGTCGGCCACTTCCAGCTACTTGTGGGCCACTTCCGCTTCATGCTTCCGCTTTTTTTGTTCAATTTAATTATTTTTGGATGCTGAATCTAATCGTGAAAACCGTTTGTTTCTATCTGGTACCGTTCCATAGATAATGGGCATATTTATCGGCCACTTCCGCATCATAATTTTCTTTTAACTAATTTTTGGATGCGGAATCTAATGCTGAAAACCGTTTGTCTCTATCAGGTAACGTTCCATATTTGATGCGCTCACTTGTCCGCCACTTGCAGGCCACTTCCGCTTCACACTTTCGACTTTTTATTCCTTTTCATTAATTTCTGGACGTTGAATTTAATGGTGAAAACCGATTGTCTCTATACGATACCGTTCCACAGATAACGAGCTCACTTGTCGATCAATTCCGGTCACTTGTGAGCCACTTCCACTTCATACTTCCGGGTTTTTTTGTATTCGTTTCCACTTATTTTTGGACGCTGAATCGAATGGTGAAAACAGTTTGTCTCCTGCCTTCCATGTCTACCTTTTAGGCACAGAACTGCTTCAACAAAATCGGATTTATCTTGAACTTTTCAACTCAACCAGACCTTTCGAACCCCTTTCCTTCCTTTAAATCACTGATATATTTATTACCTTTACAAGCTGAATTAAACTCGGGAACTGAATTTTGCATTAAGGTGCATTTCCAAGCTCACCTCCCAGGGGATCGTTCGTGGCCTATCAGTTGGCGTCTCCGTAAGCACACACACACACCAGGTCTGTACTTAGCTCATGGCCCTCGTTCGCCATGGAGTCGAGGAGGGGTTGGTGGGAGAGGAGTTGGATGCGTACTCGGTTGAACGGTAAGCCGGGGAGTACAGGTTTGCGGTCCGTGACTCGGTGACAAGCCGATGCGGCCCTATTAAACTTTCATCTATCACAGCGATCGAAGTTTGGGTCTGTGAATGCCATGGCTCCATGGATGGATTTGATGCAGGGCAGGCGGGGAATTGGGCGGCGGAGGGTAGAATTTTTTTTTTCGAATCGTAGCCGAAGGAGGAAATGCTGTACGGTGATTTCAACCGTTTTGAAGCCTGTAGGTAAGGCCGGACATATTGCAATATTTAAATTTTATCGCCGTACGGAACTTGCGAGGCGGTGTTATTGCACTGATTTTCGTGTTCCACGATTATCGTCGATTAATTACAGAGAAATTAAATTATATATTCGTGTTGCCAAACGTGCGGAAGTCAAACACAGTGAGAAGAATAAGCAATTATGCTGGAACACCAGACGGGTTCTAATGGACCAGGAAAGGTAATTCTCGTTCGTACCTACCAAAAAAAAATCTTAAACCCTGTTAAAGAGTATGAAACGCTATATGACGCTGTAAAAGACAGCACTATTGTCAAAACTCTGAGGTCAGCTATAATTATTTGAAGAGTCACATTCTTTAACGTAATGGACGACCGTCAGGGACCCCCCCCCCCCTCCTTGGCAAACCCTATTCCTACACCACAGTGATGCCCACGGGCAAACACCATGAAAAGAGTGAATCCTAATTGTCTTACGAGGGCAAGAGCCCCCAAACGATGCCGGTAGCAACAAAATTATATCAATGTCATCATGAAACGTTATTTTATGTTGTGTGCGTGCATCACCCCCCCCCCCCTCCCCCATCCCCCGACCCACCAAAAACCTAAGATATGCCCCTCTCCTTCTTCGGAGCACGCCGAACCTATAATGGACACCAAACTGTAAAAGGTTGGTTGATGAGTTGATGGGATGGTTGTTTGTACGTTCGTAGTCTGGTTGGAGCCCAAACGATAGGTCAGAAAGGAATGAAATTTGCTACATTGTTGGAACCACCAAAAGTATTATTGAGCTCGAATTTGCCATCAGTTATCGCAGAAGGAATTACACTTTTTCGAATTTATCCATGAAACACTCACCAATGTAAGTTTGGAATCCTGGTAATTATGTAGAATAGCTACTTTTTCTGCTATCGACATTCATCCACCTGTCAAATCCTTTCGTCCTCAAACGCTTATTTATTAAAAAAAAAAAATTATTAAAACATGTTAAAAAGCTACTCAACACCCGTAGTGTAGCCGGCGCCATACTGCGAGATGAGAGCGCAACAAAAAAAACCTGATTTCGACCAGAACATTAGTAAACAAAAATTATCTCTGCCCGAACATGTTTTTGGTTGCAGTTCAGCAGTTTGGTTGCAGTTTGATTGTTATATGTTTAGCTGCAGGGCGAGTGAGATACGTAGTTAGGGGGAATGAATGACCCATCATTTAAAAAAAAAAAAAAATTTTATTTTTTTCCGTAAAATCTGAAAATTAGGGTAAATCAAGGTCGCTGTTCACGAAAATGATGGTAGTAATTTTTTTGGAAAATTTTGTGCCACGCTCGCTGCGGTTAAACATATAACGGCATAAACCGCAACGAAACACTTGTCCGACCAGAGATAATTTCCGTTTACTAATGTTCTACTTTTCTTGTTGCGCTCATCCCGCAGTATGGCGTCGGCCTCACTATGGCTGTTGAGTAGCATTTTAACATGTTTTAATAATTTTTTTCCAACGATTTTCTGAACCATAACAACGAAAGGATTCCACAGGTAGGTAAAATAGAAAATATCGTTGTTTTGCCCCCTCCCCCTTCCCGGCGCCTCCCACCCAACAGATCAAAAACACATTCAAACGAAGAACACTCTGGTTAATTATTAAGAAAACTACGTTAGTTTCTTTCACAGCAACAAGAAGGACTTGAGGTCAGGTCTGTGGGTCAAATATTCTTAATAGTTGACAACCTTTATATACATATAGCCTAGTTGTGATTGTCAGAGTTGTAAAATCGGAATTTTTTTCAGCCAGATTTTAAAATTCACAAAAAAATGGGGTAGGAAACAGTTAACGTTAGGTGTGAGAAAGAGAACTGCAAGAGCCCCATTAATATTTATTGTTTTTTTTTTTTTGGGGGGGGGGGGAATTTGCTTCTCCCCCCCCCCCCCTTCCCGGTTCAAAAGTAGGACATCAGCCTCCTCCTCCAGCAGATTCAACACCCACACCCATCGACCTAAGTCTAACCCCAGTGAGGTTAGTGTAGATATCCGAACACCCAGCCGCGCATGCCCACTGGCGTGGCGGTACGTCCTTTGACGCAGCGCTCTTAGCCTTCTGGTTTAGCCAAGTTGCTTATCCATCCAAACACAACTCAACTGTTATGTATAAACACTAAACGAACCAGTAAGTGCATCTGGCAACAATTTGTACACTTTCATCATTTCGTGCACACAGCAATAATTGTACCGTAGCAATAATTGTGAATTGAAGCGAGAAGCCACTGCCGTATTATGCGAGTTCAAATGATGTTGAAGAAGATGGTATATTCTCATTTCAAATACAACTCGAGCGTAGTTTTCAGTATCGATAAATTTTCTCAACCACTCGTTACATTCCCAAGCTGAAAAAACACCTCGCGCAAGCGGTCGGTATTTTTTCAGCTTCGGAATGCAACTCGTGATTGAGAAAAATTTTCGATAAAAAACTACGCTCTCGTGATGTACTACTGAAAATACCG
>JAHWFP010191479.1:0-11980 GCA_023313725.1 Lithobius niger
CCTCTGCTAATGCTTTTGCCTTCGAAGCAGGACGGAGGCAAAGCATTAGCAGAGGTATTAGTAGCCGCAACTACCGCCAGAGCTCCGCGTAGGACGGGAAGAACTGAGATGGTATATCTAGTTAACTTTCTAATCTATGGTTATACAAACTACACACTCGTACGACTTTTTTAATTTAGGGCTGGTGTTAGCGGAAGACAAGCTTCCCTTCCATCAGACTCGTTTTACCACGCATCTGTAGGTAAAAAAAAATTATTAATTATAGAGCAGTGACACGACGTAGTATTATTGTATATAACTCTATGCTGGAGCCTTAATGGTTTACCTGCAAGGGGCACTGCAGAGAGAAACAGAAGGGCGTCATACTGAAGCAGATGCTGTGAAGAGTGCATAATTTCTTATAGCTAAAACGCGCGATTTTGGTTGTTGGAGAAAACAACGTTCTTTTAAGCGTAAGAAATCCGCTCTTCCGTTGTGTTAGCCCTCCATTTTTATGTAGTGCACCTTGTAGTTATGCCCTCCAAAACCCATACTGGTGCCAAGCTGGTGCCAATATGGCGGCAAATGTCACTGCTCTATTCTTAAACTATACAAAATTGTCTGGAGGATGAGCTGTACGCAGTGATGCGTATAAACAGGTCAGATGTAGCGTCTTTCGGGTGTGTGGCACAAGTACGATACAGCAATATTGTCCATTGTGGTATTGCTTTAACATTTTTTTTAGTTGATGAAGATTGAAGACGTTTACTGATGATGTTTCGAAACGTCTTTTTACTTAATTTTGACGAGTTAGCTGGGTAATTAGTCTCTAGCAAAATTGTCCCTCTCCCTCTTAAAGCAACACCCAGCCTGCCTTATAACCTTCCGCCTGCCTCACAACACCCACGCGACGATCACATCCGCGTATTTACCACAGCTAAGGTCAACTGAGACGGTAGCTCCGTTCCTCGCAGCGAAAAACGTAGATACTGTCTCAGTTGGCATTGAGGCTAATAGTCCAGCCAGCGTGAACCCATTGATTGTGTCGTCACAAACCGGAATGATTCTTGCAGTTTTAAAATCACAATTTTATAATTTTCTAGACTAGTGTCTTATAATTTTGCTTCGGCGATCTATTGGAATAATTAATTTTAAATTTTATTGTATTATCCTTCTAGATTTTTGATCTCATAGTAATTACTAGCAAACGATTAAAATTAATACTGCGCACACACAGATGAAACTTCAAGGTCAATGTAGGCGCGCGATGCGTCATATATGTTCGGGACGAACGTAAATAAAGTTAATTATATTCAACAGAATATTCAACGCCACATTTTAAAACGGATTTTTAGCAATGGGAAAGACTAACGGTAAGTAAATAGACCTTTGGGGCCGTGCTTGAGGTGGAGGATCGAGAAAAATGGCGCTGGGAGATATATCCCTTTAAGACAACCGTAGCAGTTGAAAAGGACTCTGATGCTGCTATATTTCCTTTTTTTTCATTAGGTAGTGTAAATTTGAACACTCCTTTTTTTACTCCAGCTCCGTAGGTATACTAATTTCGAACAGACGGTTTTGTTGTATTTCTAAGTATTCTCTCTTGAAAAGTCATTAGGGCAGCAAAAGATTTTTCATTTTTTCCCCCAAATATACATGTCTGAATAATTACCCGATAATATGCAAATCAGGAAGTGCACTTTGGGATCTTTTAGGGCCTTGATGTCTCCTCCAGGCGCACTTAGTTGCTCTTGGAATTCCAAGTTCTGCCTTATATCATTTTCGTCGACAAAGGGTTACCTTATTTCTGTGAAGCCATTATCTCTTATATTGTTCCCGTTACTGCAGTGTGAGCCTTGCCGTTATCTACTATGAACGAGTCTTATACTCGCAATGACATTAGATATTATTCCTGAGGGTCATATTTTATTTTCCCTCACGAAATTCGGCGGTGGGAACAACGGTTATTGTTGTTATTATTATTTTATTTTATCTCTGTTTTATGCCGATAAGCAGGTTGGCTCGAAGGTAATTCCTTGAATGGTTCTTGGGACAAATACCGAAAGTATGATGAAAATTCTTCGTGGAGAACAATTTACTTCTTGGCAGTTGTTTTTAGCACATGTTGTTTCGTTATTCTGAAAGGTGAAAACGGTTACATCGCTCGGTTACTTCGTTTTTCCATCCGTATAGGAGCAGTATTATAATATAGAGCAGTGACATTTGCCGCCATATTAGCACCAGTATGGGTTTTGGAGGGCATAACTACAAGGTGCACTACATAAAAATGGATGGAAAAACAACGGAAGAGCGGATTTCTTAGGCTTAAAATAACGTTGTTTTCTCCAACAAAAAAAATCGCGCGTTTTAGGTCTAAGAAATCACTCTTCACAGCATCGGCTTCAGTATGACGCTTTTGTGTTTCTCTCTTCAGTGCCCCTTGCAGCTAACCCATTAAGGCTTCAGCATAGAGTTATATACAATAATACTACGTCGTGTCACTGACCTATAGGAGCATGGGTAGCCGCGAGGACTGGGGCGTCATATTCGAGATAGGCGTCTTGGTCCCAGCTGTACATCTTTGGCTTCTCACAGACCCGGATTCGAACCTGGTGAAGGGGAGGGAAAACGTACGGTTTTTTTCCCGTTTGTTTCCCGCCCGTTGCACGAGGGTTTCCTCCAGGTACTCCGGTGTGCTTCCTTCTGCGGCAAAAACAACTGTTACGGCGGTGATTCCTTCCACTGAACGATCTACCGCCTGGCCTTCAAAAAGCTGTATTGCTGGCCGACCTACTATAGAGGAGTGACGTTTGCCGCCATATTGGCACCAGTATTGGTTTTGGAGGGCATAACTACAAGGTGCACTACATAAAAATGAAGGGAAAAACAACGGAAGAGCGGATTTCTTAGGTTTAAAATAGCGTTGTTTTCTCCAACAACAAAAATCGCGCGTTTTAGGTCTGAGCAATCACTCTTCACGGCATCGGCTTCAGTATGACGCCCTTCCGTTTCTCTTTGCCCTAACCCATTAAGGCTCCAGCATAGAGTTATATACAATAATACTACGTCGTGTCCATTGCTCTCTCTCTCTCTATATATTTTTTTTCTAAGTTTCAAAGAATTTATTATATATATTATATTAATATATATAATAAATTCTTGAAAAATTGCATTGAACTGCAATTTTACGACACTGGATGACTAACGAAGGCTTGGTACAGTCTCGGTCAGACACTGGAACTGGTAGCTTCACTTCATTGAAGTCTTATGGTGCACTGGGCAGTCGGCAGGTAGTCACTATCATAGAACCTATTCTTCATCCCTCCTACTAACCATTTTGCCTTTTATCGACTTGAGCGGTTGAAAACAAACAGTAATCCGAATGTTTAATTTTAAATGTGTTATTGTACGGCTTACATGTATGGCCAACACTCCGCAGTGCACCTTGCCTTTAACATGGCTGCTGTGCACCCTTCTAATTGTTGCCTAACACAGGAATTGGCCGAGCGCCAACAGCCGGGTAGCGAGTGAATCGAACTGCTTAACCATCTGGAACTGGATTGCACCAGGTATAGCCCGTCATGTGACGTAAAACCTTTGGTGGGAAGTCCTCTTCCAGCAGGTATAAAAAGCTCGACTGGAGAAGGCATCTTCAGTTGGTGTTTGGGGGTTCAGACTACTAGTCGGAACCTCCGGGACTACAAGGGTCAGGTAAGTTGAAACCTTGGGCTGATGCCTAATGTGTTGTACTCTGTGTACAGTCCCCTAGCTATGTGATAAGGAATGAATTGGAATTGAGTCCTTGAACTTGAGACTGATCTCCATTCCGTGAGTGCTTACAAATTATTGGTTGTGTTATATTGTATATACTTATTTAATTATTTAGTGATCTTTTGTTTTGTGTTTATTCTCTCACCATTAATAACGGCCGCAAATTATGTGGCTCACATATTGGGTTTGGGGATTTTGTTGTTGTTGCATTGATGCCACCTTTTTTTTAAAAATCCACCATCAGGAATTGACACTATTCTTTGCGTATTTTACACATTAATTTTTTTCCATCTTATTCAGGTGTTGAAGTCTTGGCTACTAGCTCCCGCGCTAACCTCAACCCTGTTCTTCACAAGGCCGATGCTGTGCTTTGTACCTTACCTCTTGGCGTCCTGAAGCAGGCTACTAATGGCAACCAGAATATACCCAATACCGTCCAGTTCATTCCACCACTGCCAGAATGGAAAGTAGCGTGTATACAGAGACTTGGATTCGGAAACCTTAACAAGGTAAGATTGCGTATTAGAATAGAAAAATAAAATACAATCGAAATACTGTTAGCAAGCTACTGTAATGGATATCATCCCCTTATACCGAATCCAAAAAAAATAAGCAAGCCTACAAATATATATATACATTTTGACCCGTGGTTGTTTTCCAGTATTTGCTCGGTGCTGCCTGATCGTTCACTGCATCAGTCGATTTTTGTTTGTGTAACACTCCCCCTTTTCGCCAATCCTCTCCCTCCCCTCTCCCCTCCTCCTTTTATCCCGTCCTCTCCCTCTCCTCTTTCTTTCCTTACCTTCTTCCTCTTTGCTATACGTAGTTGAACACGTACCCGGCTCCCGGGTGCCGGGTCCCGTGCTTGTTTGTTTGTTCTCTTCTAGGTTCAGTTAATGTGTAATCGTATGCTTAATGGTAACAGCTCACTTTGCACCCCCCCTTCCTCCCACCCCCACTCCCAGTCTTTCGCTGTGGCTTAAGCGATGCGTACCGTGTGAAAAAGAAGTGTGCATGGCGTCATGTAATACTTGCCCTTGAGATTACCACGGTGTTTAGTTAGAAGGCTAATTGTTAGAGCAAATTGTTAGTCGAGGCAACAATGTGCCAATTTCAACTTCTTTTCAGGGTAACAACGTCCCAGTTTCACCTTGAAGCCAAAGAATTGACACACTCGCACGTTTTCATTGTTCCCCTTCCGGGGGTCGTTGCGGTTGCTTCATTTCTGCTGTGAGACTTTGGTTTATAATGTAAAGAGATATTAAAATTTCATGTTAAAAACATAAGTTAAACCGGGCAATCAAATTGATAAACAAAGGCAAGTTGCAAAGTGATAGTCTGGCTGCACGTGTCATATCAGAAACATTTCATAAAACCCCGATAAATCCACCTTGATTAGACTCTTAAAAAATCTGAATGGATGACGACTACACAACCACAGATGGCAGGGAATTTTCCATCATACGGTTTGAATCTTTGCACCTCGCGATTCCACAACTGCCAACCAGCCCGTCCCAACGACGCATCATTTGTCCGTGGACTATGCTTGTGTTGAATTAATTCATTGTTGAATTGTCTCATGCTGGCTTCTTTGGCGTTGAGTTTGGCCACTGTTCGGTACGCATCAAAGAACCTTTTTAATTGTTGTTTGTCGTCAGCCAGTTCTCAAACAAACGTTCTATGGACAAATACCAAAACTGGATGTGGGGTCAAATGTTGCCAACTGTTGCACAAGAAAACTGTCACAGTGTCACGCAAGGGCCCCTTAAAAACCCCTTTCTGGTGATATCGACACGAGCGTGACACATGCCAACGGCCTCCTCCCTCTCCAACCGTTAGGGCGTACTCGGGCCATAAAACTCTTAGAGTTAAGCAAAAAACTGTAAAACCTACGTTTGCATATTACATATAACCTGCAAATAAGCAAACTTTGTAAATCAAACTAAGACCACATTACCTGGTTTAACACCAATCCCTCGGCCGAGAAAAATACAACCTAAGTGGATTTTACAGTACTAGAGTAAGACAATGTTAATCACGTAGTCCTGTTGTTGCAATAATCCTTGTATTATACTTTCACTACGTTTATTGTTAAACCCCAGACCATATAAGCTGTAAGCCCAACAATACTCGCCATCTATATTGTTAGAACTTAAACTTTCTTAATGCCACATGGGCGGAGATATTGTTGCACTTGCGTTGTCGCTCCCAACTGTTGGATTCGTTTTTGTTTACTTTTTTTTTCCGAGCTTAGCAGTCGTAACGGCTGGACGTTTTACACCCATCGTTACTCTACCTTTGACTTCTGCCCACCTAAGTAGAAGGAAGGAAACAAACATGGATGCCATCCGCCATTTTTATTCCATGGATTAGGCAAGGGATTACCAGCACAGTTTATGCTCTTGAACTTAGCCAAGGATGCCTACACCTGATACGTTTTAAGCATAGCCTACGACCGGATTATGATTATTTCCGTGTGCAAGGAGTTTCTACGATTAGGTCGGTGATGGCAACTAACCCTTACAACTCCTGCATGAATGATACCGAGACTATAGCCCAGAGAAAGCTTTCCCAACCCAGGAGCTGACAACGCAGGGGCAAACATCACCTTCTGCCGTATGAGTACCGAAGTCCGATTGTACTTTTTACCAATTCTGTCTTGTTGGATCAAATTAAACCAAAAGTTGGGAGAGACAAATACTGGTTTCAATCCATACGCAAATCCAAACAGTTCATGACTCACCATAGTTACCGGTTCCACTTGATCCAAGGACCTCTGGCGTGTTGGGTGCACGCTCGTGCAGTATTCAAGCCTGTAAACGTCTTGTACAAGAGGCCGTACCGTACCGAACCACGCTTTGCCCTCCTGCATACCGTGACACACTCGATACCGCCTAAAACACCACCAAACAGAATACTGCAAACTAGAGCACGTGTTTACCGTCCCCCGGGTTCCACAGCGGTAAACTTCGTGACAAAAACAAAATAAAATATAGCGTGATCCTGCATTTGCAGGGATTAGTCTTGATTTTCGTTTTCTTTTTTATATTTTAATTCCATATTGCCTTTAGTGGTCAACGTATCAGATATCAGTGTTTGGTACACATTGAAATATGAAATTGGTACACACTGAGATTTGAAATGGGGAAACCAATGATGCCGTATAGTTAAGGCCGCTAAGCAGCATGCTGTGATTGTCTGATTATTCTTCCTGTCTGGCGATCGTAGAACATTGAGCATTTTATGTGTTTGGCAGGCCGGTGTTAGAATATGCTTCCCCCGTCTGGTCCCCACACCTCGTGGAGGACATTGACAATGTCGGATCCGTGCAGTGGACATTCACAAAGTGACTGCGGTGGCGCTCAAACTTAAACGACTGCATGCCCTAGGGGCTGATTCGCTGGAGCTGCGACGACCAAAATGTGATATTTTGGTCGTGCACTCCCTCCTTCATGAATAATTCTGGTCGCTTCCATGAAAAACGAACTGACAGTGTAACTATGGGAGACACAATCTCAAACTGATACAACTTAAGGCCACGTTGACCTGTAGAAAGTTCTTTTGCTCGTCCAGAGTTGTGAGTGTGTAAAATGGATTGTGGAATGGTGGTCGGACTGGTTTTGACTTTCAAGCGTGGCCTGGTTTGCAGAGGGACTATTTTTGACAAGGCATGTTAAATACTTTTTATTGCCACTAATATATTATTGATTCCCCACCCCCCCTTTTATTACTTTTGTTTTTTTATTTCTTTGACTTTTGGTGGGTGTCATTGATTTTTAATTCTTCCATGTCCAGTCACATGTATGTGTATGACACAAACGGCATGACTGTTTTATTTTCGATTTAACGTAGCTTCCATGAACCCAACAAAGTATTGCCTTTTATGCCGAAGAACGGAGAAGAGTTTCTGCAAAATATGGCATTGTAACTCGCTTTTTTCGTGTGCTTCATTTCAAAGCATGGTCAAAAAACGGAAAAGCCATTGTAATAATCACACCACGTTCGCTTTCAGTGCTGTTGCAGTAGAGTTGCCTGGTCATCGTGGCTGAGTTTGTGAATGAGCTCAGCCTGGTTGCTGAAGGTTTGCGGATCTGGTCGAACCCCTGGAAAGGGGACCTTGGCGAAAGTCCCCGCCAAGACTGCCGGCCAGGGTAGCGTGAGAGGCTACCATGCTCATTCAGCGGCTATGGGAACTATTCTGGCCAATTCGGGATAATCTTTCGGGATGATCGGAGATTTCCCGGACCGAAACCCCGGGTTGGCACCTCGATCCCTTTACCAGATATTTCTTCTTCTCTAAAGGTCTGGTAATGTTCAAAATTGAGCCGGTTCAGCCATACAAGGATTAAGTTGCTTCGGCTGACTTAAGGCTCAAAGAAATTTTATATAAAAAAAAAAAAAGATGCATGGGTGTGTTTCTAGTTTTCGGCATACTTCTACTCTAAACATTGTGCTCACGACGACATTTTGTACGTTTGGTAAAGCTGACCGAAAAATGTTATGTATTGTGCTTTGTACGTCTGTGTTCAAAAGTTAGAAAACAATTGTGACATTGTCATTATTTTTTATTTACGAATAATTCAACTCTTGATAGACCGCACGTATTGTAATTCTAGTTACAATAGCATTTTTTTGCAGTTCATTTCGAACTCTGCGATATTAAAGGGGAGTCGCCACTGAATGAAAGTCTACAGCATCTGGTGCCATCGAGTTCTCTCTTGCGAGCAAAGGAATGAACAAAGCAATGCCTTTTAACAAACGAAACACGCCACGTGCCTCTTTAACAGTGGCGTGCAAAGGGGGACGGGGGTGGGGAAAAGCATTGCCCCTGCCCTTTTTGGAGAAAATGCCTTTTTTTTGCCCCTTTTGAAGAAAAAACATGGCCTATGTTCTATGTTGCTAAGTTGGTTTTCTGCACTGAAAAATGTTGGTCGCACCGAGGGGACAGGGCCTAAAGCTCTAACAAGGCTAAAAGAAAGTCTCGAAAAGCCCAAGAAAGGGACCGCAAAAATGGTAAAAAAGTGAGTAACAAGAAAAAAAAAAAAGGTTTCCAGAAAAATCCCCTCGGACGTCTGTCCACGCTACTGCTCATGAATTATTGAGTAAAATTTTGGTACGCCCTCGTGCACCTGTAGGAGCAAGCTGTAAAGGTTGTAAAGGTTACACTGTCACCAAGAATTTATAGGGTTTTGGAGGAGAATTTGTAACTCTAAAAAGTCCCTATTGAAACACGTTATATTCGTCCCCGTTAGTTCAGTCCGAGTTTTCAGAGGGCGCCACGTGTTCCATCTGGTAATTTTTGCTCATTTTTCAGCCCAAATCTAAAGTAAACTAAATTACAACTAAGCTAGGATAAATAATAATTAAATACAAGCTATCTTCATTTAGTTTTGTTTAATTTTAGGCTAAAAACTGAGTAGAAATTCCCACATAAAACACGTGGCGCCCTCTATAAACCAAGACTGAACTAATGTGAATGCATCTAATCCGTTTCAGTATGGGTCTCGGTCACAAATTCTCCTACCAACCCTATAAATTCTTGCTGTCACTAGATGACGCCACGGTCGTTTCTTTGTATTCAACCGTATAGCGCCATCTACGATAGAATACAAAAAGCAACGTAAATAGCTTTGCATCCGTATTTATTTTACAGCTTGCTTCCAGGAACGCGAGGAAGTACCAAGTTTTTACTCAAGAATTAACACACGTGACTTGTTTTGTTGTGTTAAGAAGATATTTTTCTGTACATTCCTTTGCTCGCTCCCAACAAGCGCTAGGCAGAACTCGATATCGCTAAACCATGCGCAATGGCTGTTTGCCGTGACGTCACCATGAGTTAGCCAATGACGAACGAGAACAACGGCTGTTTGGCCGTCTGATTGGACTAGCCCAGTCACGTGATATGCACGTCATAGCAAACAGCCATGGCGCGTGGTATAGATGCTGCGAACTCTCGTTTGGTGACAACCCGCCCCTTTAAGGAATAATGAAAAAAGACTAACCAGACGTCAACAAGGCTTTAAAAACCACAATATGTTATTTCTTCCCCCTTCTTGCAGGTGGTGTTATGCTTTGATCGTGTCTTCTGGGATCCCACTTCCAACATCTTCGGCCATGTCGGCAGTACCACTGCGAGCCGAGGAGAATTCTTCCTGTTCTGGTGCTTGTACCGGGCACCTGTCCTGTTGGCGCTCGTTGCCGGTGAAGCTGCCGCCGTCACGGAGAATGTGAGTGATGACGTCATTGTTGGGCGCAGCATATCGGTGCTCAAGGGAATTTTTGGTGCTGCTGCTGTGCCTCAGGTAAGAAAAAGTGGTAGTGATACTCGAATATAGTGAGAAGGTATGCCCTTTTCACTGTTTTTTCGTGATCAGCGCCGGGCCGCAGCGAAGGGACTCTCATTTTGCCAACTCATCTTATGATTTTGCCAACTGGTTTAAAAAATGACAGTAGTGTTTGTAGAAAATTACTTTTTAGGGGCTCCGGCAAACTCAGCTAGGGGGTTTGGGGGAGTGCTGTAAGTTTCCCCAGCAGGGTCCGGGGCGGAGCCCCGGAAGCTGAAGGATTTTACGCCATTTTAGTGCTTGTTTCTGGCTTCCAGTGAACACAAAAGCAACAAATTGTCAAGTAAATTTTGGTGATTTTTTATATTCATTCTTTAGGATGGCAGGTTTCGTAAAAATTTTATTGTGACCTATCATGTTTTTTTTAGATATGTTTTTTTCCAAATTAAATTAAACCGAGTTCAGTTTAAAATCATATAAACAGGCCAGCTGGCCATTGACAATTTAGGGGTTGGCTTAATTGTACATTTTGCGTCCGGGCCCGGTCCCCGCCCGATGGAGTTCACTCTACATCCTACAGAATCTGACGTTGGCCCCAGCGGTACATGCACCAGTTCCAGAGAGGATCGTTGTTTGGATTCCGGATCCACCCTTCCCTTGGCCCGAATTTTCCACGCCGGTTCTGCTTACCACCGGACCGGAACCCAACACCCAGCCCGGAGCCTTTTACGGACTGCATCTTCCTTACTACCCTACTTTGACTGAGACTACCATTCTGTTTACATACCTGTGCATTGCCCTTCCTCTTCTTTAAGGACAACCACGGCCCGAGGTTCGGGGCCAGGCTCGCGACTTGGACTGATACGCTTTCTCTTCATCTCACCTTCGATTCCTCGTCTTTGGGGTAGAAATCTCTCGACCATTCCGGTGTAACACACAGTCAAGCCGTTCTCCTTCCTGTCGATTCCTTTCGGCAGCGGAACGCTTTAACTTGCACAATCCGACCTGCGGTATGAAACGTGCTGTTCAATACGCCTTCAGTTCTCTGTCCTCCAGGACCAAAGCCTCCTCGTCATGCAAACCTGGTCTGCTCCATGATGCCTCCTGTTCTCCTTCACAGCTATAGCCACTTAAGCACTAGTGCTTCTCTGCTTCCCGGTGAACCAAGGCTTGCTGTGCAGGCCAAGGCCAAGGCCGGGCCCGGTACCGTTTGTTTACGTTCCATTCCCGGATCACTATCCTCCTGGTCAGGATTCCCTTGATCGCCCAGCATCCACTAACTCCTTGTGCCTTTTGCACTATTGCCAGTGTTCACGCTGATGCTATTCTCCGAAATCAGTGGAAAGCTGTACTCGTGTCCCGTTTGTGTTCTCACGTACCTCCATTCCTAGCCAACCTAACGAATCAGATTACCTCTCCTTACTCTGCTCGTCTTTCCCGATTCCGCCTGTTTCCTATCTTAGGTGATCCATACTTTCAGGAGACAATCATAACCACTTCTACACATGCATCTCTAGACCGCCGGTCTGCGCTCGATACTCATAGAGGAGGAAACTATGCCGTGTTCTGCTCCATTCAGGGACGGTAATCGATCCTACTACGGTCCTGCCACAAATCGTCGCAAGCCACCGTGTTCCTCCCGGTTTCGGTCGATCCTACCACTCCAGCTTAGGATCTTTGGCGCTTCGTTGTGCTCCGCCTCGTCAACATCAACTCTCCTATTCCTTTACTGGGTGCGGACTTTGGGTGGGTAAAAGGTAATGTATATTTTCGTATAGGCAGACAAAAACTAAAATTAATCAGGTGGCTCTGGTATTTTAGTCTTTGTATTGCCACGAAGATATCCATTACCTTTTATTTATAGCAGACTTCGTCACATAAGGTGGCGAGCTAGGTTCGGAGTTCCCACGTTACGAGCCGGCGGCCCCACGGACTATGTCTGGGAG
>JAHWFP010191483.1:1323-18057 GCA_023313725.1 Lithobius niger
CGTTCAGGATGCAAACGGACCCCCTCTGCATCCACTCCTCAAGGATCCTGCCCTTGTTGTCAGTATTAGGTCCTCCCCACTGGACGTGGTGGCTGTTAAAGTCGCCCAGCAGGAGAAACGGGGCAGGAAGCCGGCGAACCAGGTCCTCCAGGTCACCAACCCCAAAGACCTCATCCGGCGGTAAATAAACCGAACAGACAGTAATATCGAATTGAAAAGAAATTCGAACTGCTACCGCCTGAAATCTAGTGTGCAGAGGCACACTGGCATGCGGCTGAGAGTGTTGAACCAGCACTGCAACACCACCATGTGCACGTGGCACAGGGTCTGCATCCATACGGTAGACAGAGTAACCCCTAACAACCGGATTATCCGACGCCTTAAAGCAAGTTTCCTGAAGGCAGCAGCACAGAGGTCGCCAATGCGACAAAAGCAGCCGCAGCTCCTCTGCATGGGTTCGATAACTTTGGCAGTTCCACTGAACGATGGAATGCGCAGGCATTAGGACGGGCTTAAGACTGAATCACCCTCCTCAACTCCTCCCCTGGGCGACCCGAAAACATCTGAATTCTCCCCCGAATCAAAAGCCGGAGTGAGGTTCAGAACGATGTACGAAGTCGTTGGTATAATTCTTCACGAATTCAATTATCTGTCGACATTTTGATTCGTTCTGTCTCATAAACTTATTTATGCCTGTATTGTACTGCCATTTACGAAACTACTTTCTATATCATAGGTTAAAAAAATGCATGCAGGGACTTTTTAGTGTTCTCTTATCGTTACTTTCTATACCCTCGAGTTGTTTAGTTATAGCTTTCTAATGTCGGCTTAAAAACATGTAAATTCCCACATTCGGTAGCTTCGTGGGAAGGAAACAAAAGAAATTCTAAATTCGTCCCTGTTTTAGCCCAAAACATTACACTCTATACTTAACTCTGGCTAAACTCGTGGATGATGATTCACTTCTTCTTTTTTCACACTTTCGAGTTCAAAATAACTCCTTCCCATGCCATGTTCTAAGATCCAGTCTTCACCGCCTTGTTTCCGAACTATGACAGTACGACTTTTTTTTTTGGTTTCTTCTCTACCAATTCCTTAAACCAAATGCTTTGCAATCACTTTTGGGGTCAGCAAAATACTAAGAAAACCATTTAATGACCTGGAGTTTAGGAACTATTCAGTAAGACACAGAATTCAGCATCCCAATGTAACAATGAGGTAAGTCGAGTTACCCCATTATATCTCTAGACATCGGTTTCAGATTCTCCATATCTTCATGCATTAATGGGGTAATTTTTAAGAATATACGTTGCACCACCAGGTATCAGCACCGTCTTGAAGCTGGTGCAGCATATGCTCCCGCTTAAGTTCTTATGTACCTATGCAATAATGGGGTAACAAAAATAGCATGAATGGAGTTAGCCAGCTAACAAAAATACCTATATTTAGGGCCGTTAATGCTGCTTGCTGCCGATACAATTATCAGTAAAGTGTCCTGTAACATCACCACGTACTACCATAATAATTCGGTAATACAAAATAATGAATAAATAACTAAACGCCATAGATATTTGTCTACAATGTTTGGAGGTCCATGACTCAAAACAGGTATTTCACTACTTATCCCATTGTTTCATTGGGATGCTCAATTACAAAGTTGGCCTTTCCTAATAAAAATCAGTGCAGAAGTGACTATCTCAGAACCTGTAAACAAGATTAACATTTCTAGATAGATAGATACATTCATTTAGGGAATCATGTCCTTCGCAGGATCGTCTGCCCTACAAAACAATCAAAAACGAATTACAACATATCAACAACTATACATTAACTGGAGCTGTGCTGTAACTACAACAGCACTACAACTCGATTAACGCCACCGTACCATCACCTAGATCGAGCAACTACGGGGAATGTCTAGCTATTTACACAACAATGTCAACAGTTTTTGCCAATAAAAGTGATGTCAACAATTCATTAAAAGAATGACGGAATGGCTACAACAAAAATTTTATTATGACTTTTGATGGTGCTAAAATGAAACGCTATTTTCACATTTCAAACCACCATTCAGCTTCTAGCTACCGAGGTCGTGTTACGTAACCGAGGCCTAACTCCTTGTGGTTTCCTAGAAACGTCCCGAATGTGAAATAACAAATTACTGATTAGTAAGAGTCCAAAGGCCAAACAACTTTAAAAGGAAAAGATAAGCCAATTAAAGTGAAGTGCCACCAGCACGATGACCGTTATTCCGTGCATCAGCAACAGACGTGTGCAAACGTGAAAACAGCCTTTTCGTTCTTTTGATTTATGTTGGGGTGGATTGAATCGTTCATTAATAACACAAACTGATTACTAATAGTTTACGAACCAAACATCGTCAGGTAATGGTCAAGAAAGTTATAGCATATACAGAGCACAAAGCTAAAATTCTGATAAATGTTTTGTAACACACCCCCGAACACGAAGTGCAAATATTTTTACCTTTTAAAATGATTAAATATTGATTGGTCTTATACGTCGTGAACTTGCCCTCCCATACTTCACTTTTCCATAACATCCAGCTCAACTCGTAAACTTGGTAGCATACATTCATTGTGACCCGTTTTTATTCTGGAATCTGTTTGCACACAACGGAATAAGCTCTTTCAAAAGAGCTTAAACTTAAGATACAGACAAACACATGTATTTCTAATTATCTACAGTTGATAAGCGTATTATGATTCATCTTTGATATTATTGCCGTTGTTAGCTTGGCGAACTGGTGGAAAAGGGAACCTCCAACTACAGTACCAAGGCATACAATAACGAATACTCGAGTTATCTCCAAGGTATGAAGAATATTCGCATTCTTGAATTTTCCATTATAAACTTCATGGGAAAATAAACTGTTATGCAACAATTTTTGTTATTTAGGTACCAATAAATTGTTCCAATACCTATCTATCTCACAGTAAAACCAAAGATCTGAGAGTGAAGTTAAGACATGAAAGTGTCCCATACCCTATTTCATGTTCTTTTAACATCAAATCCTACTGATAAGTAGGACTCAAGGAGTATTATTGAGTTTTAATGTCAAATTTCTGGTATTTTCTTGGTTTTAAGCAATAAAACATATCAATAAAATAATAAACACAGAAGAAGAATGGATCAAGACTGGAACAAACTTAATATCACTCGATCGACGTATGTTCATAAAGTTACTTTAATCGACCCAAGAACAACTTTAGGTATTGCTCGGTTACCTAAAACTGAATTTGCTGCGAAGTCATGCAGGTATCCCAAAATCAGTGTTGTTGGCTTTGACAAACTTACTGATCCGAATTACAACAAAGTGGCAAAAGTGTTTTGGTTCCTTGCTCTGATAACTTCTACTGGAATCTGCCTGCATTTGACTACGACTCATATTCGTCGATATTTGAAGTATCCAATTGACCAGAAGATCATTCTAGAGAACCACGAACAGGTATCATTTCCTGCAATCACTATTTGCTCCTCGATGCCTTACTACACGCTCCAGACCCTCGGCATGCAGATTTACAATAAAGAAAATAATGCTACAACTACTAATTTTGTCACATGGAATATGATGTTGGAACTGTTCAGTATGACAGTTGTTGATATTTGGTACCTGAATGCAATATCCGATGATGCCATTAAATTGCATGTACCAGTAAGTGGCCTTCAGTAAATATTCACAATAAACTGTAAATTATACGGGAAAAAAGAACACATAGTAGCACAAATGAAAAAAAAAAGAAAGTCATTAAAATTAATTATGATTCACTAAGCCTTTATACTAGGAAACAGGCTTTGGGCCTATTGTAGGTGGGAGCGGATACAAATTTATTTTAAATTTACTCTTATTTTAATGACTTTGCAATATTGTTCATGTTCCTTAAAAATCTGGGTTCATTACTCAATTGGGGGGGGGGGGGGAGAATTGAAGCTACTTTGGCTACGTTTGAGCTTTTTGCCTTTTGGTGTGACGCTCTTTGCTGTTGTTTTTTTACGTTTAAACCTTTATATATTTTAGGTAGGCCTAAGCTACGTTTCATAATAATTTTAAGTGTGTTTTCGTTTGCTCCCACATCTAGTTTCTTCTTTGTTATTTGGAGCCTCTTTCTGCCATTGCCGTCATCTTAAAGGAAATATCACGTTAGCCGCCATGGTTAAGCTTACAAAGAGCTTGCCACTGCCAAATGCTTACATTGTTTATATTTATTGCAGAGTATCTTTCCCCGATTTAAAATAGCAATAATAAAGCATTTAACTGCAAGCCAAATAATCATCAGTCACGATAGTATTTTACAATAATCAAAAGATTCAAAAGATCCGCGGCTCCCAATGCCTCCTCCTACGGCAATGTTCGCGCGCACCTCTGGCACATACTATAACTGCAAACACTAATTTCTAAAAGTTGAAATTATTACATTTGTAAGTCAGGTGGCGTTAGCTTGGGTGTGAAGATAGTATTTAAACAATTCTAAACCTTTCATAACTTTTAGGCCTAATTTTTAGCTACCATTTTAATTTCGTAAGCAAACTGCGAGTTTATAGGCTTTTTCATTCTTGCAACATCTGAGTGAAAGTTCAGTTTCCATAGCAACCAGGAATCTTGAAGTTATTATACAAAGCCATCTAATTGTTCCGTGTTTTGGTATAAACGCGTCATCTGCTCCATACTTTCGTTTTATATAAGCCGTTTACTCATGCTGCAGCGATTTGCGGTTTCACTTTGGGATTCTCATTGATAATGTAATCGCCAGTTCGGTCTTACGTTGGATGAATTCCTCCAAGCATACTTTTTTACATGAAACGAATGTGAGTCGTTAAAGAACTCTTTTTTTTTACCATTTGCCTGCCTTCCTCTAGTTGTTAAAATGCGATAATCAAATGTTAATATTTCGTTGAGTTTCGTCGAAAATGCTCTAAGGATGTAACGATGATTTATTTTGATGAGTTTTAAAAAGTTCACTTGAATTACCAGTAGAACAGCTTATGCTTCGTGAGAACTATGCAGGATTTCAAATTTCCAATGATGAGTTGTTAGACTGATTCATTCGAAAAATTCGTATTTTCCTAGATTATAACGATCAATTTACGGCAAATTTGATTATTAATTTATGCCTGCTCCAGATATTAATAACGACGTTATAGTCTGAACTAAAATTAAGAACAGCACCATGAATAGATTGCGTTAAGTGGAATACGTGTAATTCTGAAAGTTATTTGTTTCACTGCTTTCTTGTCCTATTCAAAAATGCCCCGTCAGCATACATTCTTTCGGGATGGAAGGCACAAATAGAGATAAACACGAAGTGGCTTTTTCATTTATGGGCTAACAATGGTTGTAATAGAAAGAAATGCAAGACCAAGTTCATGCGTAGCGTAACCACTTTGGTGAATAAGATCTTTATGGATAACATGGAACACGACCAGCACGAATCCATAATGGGTTATTCTGCTTTCTGTGCTTTTTCCTAACCAATTAAAACGTCTTGACATGGTGAAAACCGTCTCTCCTTGAACAGAAAAGACGTCTCTCAATGGCTGCTTTTGGGTGTGCTATTGAGAAGTTGCGATTGTTTTGTTTGACATTGTTGGGTAATTCTGTACGGGGCGCATGACCAAAAAGGTTAAAGCTCCTTAATCTAACTTAATCTAGCCTCTTATAACAACAATTACCTACACATTGTACAGAAAATCCATTATTTGTTTATAGTAGGGCACATAGCATAAACCCTTTTTCACTACAACTGCACATTGTTGCCTATTACCATTTTTAAGCTGCTCTTGAATTTACTAGCCAAAGCCCGGATGGTGATGGATGCACCGTTTGCAGAATAGTACGATTTGGTTTCTTTATGTAAATGAACATGCTCCACCAAATTATGTTTCTTCAACCACTTTCTTCGCACACTTCAGATTGCCTCATGCATCTCTACACTCCCCCTGTGGGCTGGGGGTAGAATAAGCCCACCGTACCCCTGCGTGTCGTAGAAGGCGACTAAAAGGGAACCCAAGATCACGGTCTGCTAGTGTGCCAAGGGTCTGAATGGCGGAGGGTTTTTGGTCCGTCTTTAACACTAGCAACCTCAACACTACGGTTTGCAAGTGCGCCTACGGTGTGTATGGCGGGCAGGTTTAACACCCGTCGTGAGCACTAGTCATAAAGAGGTGAAGGAACATCCAGACAAACCGGGCCCGGGGTGGCTGCCTAGAGGATGTTTGGCGGTTTGAATCTCCTTTTGGGTTTGATTCCGATTTGCCCATTCTGGCCACTGGGCTTTTCATCCTCATCCCTCAGCATGTTGGCCGTGTGCTGCAACCTAGTAATCCGTGGAAGCGGAGATCCTGGCTTTCGGGCTTTGGCTCCTTATTCCGGAGGACGGGTGGCCTGGGCGAGCCGGCCTAAGGTCAATCGGCTATGACCTTTCAGGTCCTGTCGATGTGGGGAGGCGGCTTGTGCTGTATCCATCTGCATCACGGACCCGAACTGTTTGGGTTATCGAGGGAGGTGGTGTGTACGGCTTCCTTGGTGGCCTCGCCTCTCGGCATGCTTAGGCTGCTACCTCACCGAGATAGACGGCGGTGTTAGCTTCCTGGTGCAGGGCCCTGGATATGCAGCTTCCGGCCCTGCATCACCCGAGTGCCGCGCGGGGCTTTCTTTTCTGGGGAGCGTACCGCCGCGACTTCTTTTTTGCTCTCAATGGCAACTTCTTCCCTCCCCTCACCCACAAAATCTTCTTCCCCCCAAAATTCTTCCCCTCCTCGCCGCACTAGCAAGCGCCAGAGGAGGGAACCTGAGATGGTTGGGCCTAGTGCCCAGTTACCAGACGTTCGTAAGAGTCGGGACCAAGTCCCGAAGTTCCTGGTGGTGACAGGCGAGGGCCGAGATGTTACACAACTCGGTCCTTTCGCTGTCCACAAAGCGCTAAAAGGGATTTGTGGTTCAGATCCGAAGAGTGTCTCTCGGCTCCGTGCTGGGGGATACCTTGTGGAGGTTGCGGACGATGCTCAGGCAAGGAGGCTTTTGAAGGCGAGTGCACTGGGGTTATGCCCGGTGCGTGTGGAGCTGCATCGTACCTTGAGTAGCAGTAAGGGGGTCGTGACATGCTTTGATTTGAGGGGTCTCAGTGATGATGTCATCCAGGACGAACTCAAGTCACAAGGAGTTATGGCCGATAGGCGTTTGACGCGAAAAGGTGACATTGGTGCTCAGCCTACTGACACTTTTTTCCTGACCTTTGATTCGACGGTTGCACCGCAGCATATTATTGCCGGTTACCTGCGGTTGAAGGTCAGATGTTACGTCCTGAACCCAATGCGGTGTTACCGCTGTCAACGCTTTGGCCATACCAGCGGTTCGTGTAAGGGTAAGCCGACCTGTGTTAGCTGTGCTCAGGCAGCCCATGAGGGCACTGATTGTGCTGCCCCAGAGCGGTGCGTCAACTGCGGTGGTCAGCACCAGGCCTCTTCACGGGACTGCCGTGTTTACGTCGAGGAACGTCGTGTTCAGGAATTGAAGGTAAAGGACGGGCTTTTCTACTCGGAGGCCCGGAAGAAAGCCAAACTATCGGCGCCGACGATAACACGATCTTTTGTGCAGGTGTGCAGTGCGCCATTGCCTGGCCCAGTTAGTGAGTCTGCTGATTTGGCGGATTTGCGCGCTGAGCTCAGGTCTTTGACGAGGACGGTCGGCATGCTTGTTACTTTGTTGACCCAGCAACATCCATCTTTGCAGGGTCTTTGCTGCCGTGCCGTCGACATCTGCTCAGCCTGCAGATGCTTCTGCTCCTGTTACTGTTCCTGATGCTCTAACTGTTCCCAGGCAGGTTAAGACTTTGGCTAAGCCTCCGCTTGCCCGGAGTGCGCCACAGAAGACGTCGAAGAAGAAGGCTCCTGCTGGTAAGGCCTCAACACCACCCGTGAGGACGTTGCCACCGGGAGAGACGGTGAAACGGTCGTTGAACGGCCAGCATGCTGAGGGGTCCATTGCGTCCACTTAACATCGTGATACTACTCTGCCCATGGAGCAGGAAGAGATTTCCTGTTCTAATTCTCCAGAACTTTTTCCTCCTTCCGAGGACAACTTCGTTCTGAACCTCACTCCATCTTTTGATTCGGGTGAGGATTGAGATGTTTTCGGATCGCTTAGAGGGAGAGTTGAGGAGGATGATGTGGTCTTAAGCCCGCCCTAATGCCTGCGCATACCATCGTTCAGTGGAACTGTCAAAGTTATCAGACCCATGGAGAAGAGCTGCGACTGCTTTTGTCGCATTGGCGACCTCTGTGCTGCTGCCTTCAGGAAACTTGCTTTAAGACGTCGGATGATCCGGTTGTTCGGGGTTACTCTGTCTACCGTCTGGATGCAGACCCTGTGCCACGTGCACATGGTGGTGTTGCAGTGCTGGTTCAACACTCTCAGCCGCATGCCAGTGTGCCTCTGCACACTAGATTTCAGGCGGTAGCAGTTCGAGTTTCTTTCAGCTTTGATATTACTGTCTGTTCAGTTTATTTACCACCGGATGAGGTCTTTGGGGTTGGTGACCGGGAGGATCTGGTTCGCCAGCTTCCTGCCCCGTTCCTCTTGCTGGGCGACTTTAACAGCCACCACGTCCAGTGGGGAGGACCTAATACTGACAACAAGGGGAGGATCCTGGAGGAGTGGATGCAGAGGGGGTCCGTTTGCATCCTGAAGGATGGAGCCATGACACACTGTAACCTGGCCACGGGCAATTGGTCAGCGGTGGACTTAGCCTTTTGCTAGCTGGCCATCCCAGTTCACTTCGCTTGGGGTGTCACTGCCGATCTGCATGGAAGCGATCACCTCCCCATTGTGTTGTCCACAACACAAGGCGGTTCTGTGGCTTCCAGGCCAGCCCGGTGGGAACTTAAACGTGCTGAATGGTCAGCTTTTGCTGAGGCTGCTGTATTTCAGCGTGCGGTTGAGGACTTTTCTGATGTGGATGAACTTTCCACACATTTCGCTGATGTGGTCCTTGCTGCTGCTAATGCTACTATCCCGCATACGTCCACACAGCCGCGGTGGGTTCCTGTTCCATAGTGGACACCTGCTTGCGGGCAGGCCATTCAGGCCCGCCGGCGAGCGTTGCGTGCATTTACAGTCAGCCCAACTACTGACAACTTTGTAGCCTTTAAGCGCTGTCGTGCCCGTGCCAGGTATGTCATCCGTGAGGCTAGACGTGCTTCGTGGGTAGCTTATGTTTCGTCAATCACGCGCTCCACGCCTTCTCAGCAGGTGTGGCGGAAGGTGCGCCAGATCTCGGGGAAGGCCGTGTCTTCCCCGGTTTCACAGCTGAAGGTGGCGAATACCGTAATCTCTTCTGTGCCGGATATCGCCGACTGTCTTGCGTCTGCGTTTGCGCTGGTCTCGAGTGATAACCATTATGATCCTGGTTTCCACAGAATAAAGCATAGAGAAGAGGCTCACCCTCTAGACTTTTGCTCCGACGGGCTAGAGGAGTACAATTTACCGTTCACCAGGCAGGAATTTGTTTCAGCTTTGTCCAAGTCGCATGACTCCGCCCCAAGGCCTGATGATGTTCACTATCAGCTGTTGAAACATCTGCCTCTTGCCTCCCAGCAGTTCTTGCTGGAGATGTTCAACCGTGTGTGGGCAGATGGCTCTGTTCCGGCAGCGTGGAGGACAGCAGTGGTCATCCCGATTGTGAAACCGGGCAAAGACCCTACTGCTCCTTCCAGTTATCGCCCAATCGCTCTGACTAGCTGTGTCTGTAAACTTATGGAACGGATGGTCGGTGAGAGGTTGGTCTGGGTGCTGGAATCACGGGGATTCTTATCTGCGTCCCAGTGCGGCTTTCGACGGTTTTGGTCAACCATCGATCATCTGGTTGCCCTTGAATCGGGTGTGAAGGAGGCTTTTCGCCTGCATCAACATCTGGTTCAGGTTTTCTTTGACTTGGAGAAGGCGTATGATACGACGTGGCGTTATGGGATTCTCCATAATCTCTATAACTATGGCTTGAGGGGACAGATGCCACTGTTGCTTTCCGCTTACCTCTCAGGCCGTTCTTTTCGCGTTCGTGTCGGGGCGACTCTTTCCCGCCCGTTTGTCTTGGAGAATGGTGTGCCTCAAGGAGGTGTTCTTAGTGTCATCTTGTTTGCTATAGGGATCAACCCCATTGCTCAGCAAGCTGCTGTTCCCCAGTCATTGTTTGTCGATGACTTTGGCCTGCGCTTTCGGGCAGCTCGCATGCAGACCTGCGAGCGGCAGCTACAGCTGGCGATTAACAAAGTCCAGACCTGGGCGGTCAGTAATGGTTTCCGGTTTTCACCGGACAAAACTGTGTGCTTCCACTTTTGCCGCCAACGAACACTGCACCCAGATCCTTGCCTGTACTTAAGACAGGCACAAATTCCTGTTGTGCCACAGGCACGTTTCCTGGGTCTGGTGTTCGATTCCAGGTTATCTTGGCTTCCACACTTGCATCAACTTAAAGACAAGGCTTTGCGGGCGCTTAACATCTTGCGGGTCCTGTCGGGCACTTCATGGGGTGCCGATCGCACTGCCATGTTGCACCTCTACCGAGCCCTTGTCCGCAGCAAACTTGATTATGCGTGCATGGTGTATGGTTCAGCTAGTGACTCGACTCTCCAGATGTTGGACACTGTGCATCACAGTGGCCTGCGTGTGGCGACTGTGGCATTTCGAACTTCTCCAGTGGTCAGCCTCTAAGCTGAGGCCTCGGAGCCACCTTTTACCATTCGTCGGCGACAGCTTGCCATTCAGTTTGCTGGGCGTTTGCGTGCTGTGCAATCCAGTCCTTCTTGGTCCGTGGTTTTTGGGCCAGACTTGCGGGTCGGTAGACGCAGGGTGGGTAAGGGTGATTTCTGCGATAGGCTCCAGCAGTCCTGTCAGGAGTTAGCCTTTGAAATACCCTGCGTCTTGAGGCTTGGGGGATGCCAGTTGCCCCTTGGCTTGTCCCAGGTGGCTGTTTCATTTTTGCTCTGGCGTCCCTCCCGAAGGGTTCCACTCTACCTGCGGGGTACTTACAGGAGTTCCGGCGGCTGTGTTCTTAGTACGCCAGTTATCAGCGCCTGTTTACTGATGGGTCGAAGTCAGACGTTGGTGTGGCCTGTGCTTGTGTATGTAAGGGAGTAACGGTTGCACATCGCCTTCCATCAGGCTATTCTGTGTTTTCTGCAGAGCCTTTGGCTCTTGGTTTGGCGGTGGAATGGATCCTTGACCTTCAGGGCACGCATTTCATTATCTTTAGTGATTCCATGAGTACCCTGGAGTCCTTGGCGAATTACAATCCTCGGAACTCCTTGACACAACGTGTTCAAGCTTTGCTTTCCCGCTTGCCTGGCCAGCGGAAAACCGTGCTTTTCTGCTGGATCCTGGGCCATGTTGGGATAGCAGGGAATGAGCAAGCTGATTCTGCTGCGAAAGTGGCCCTTCCCCCCTCTCCCCCCCTCTCTCTACACCATCACATTTTCTACTGGTATACAGACAATCATGTATTGAAACAAGTTACTGACTTTTCAAGAACAGTTCATTGTTAATTTTCAATAAACAATGAACTGTTCTTGAAAAGTCAATAACTTGTTTTTGTGTATGTGGGCCACGTAGGAAGCTTCAACCCTGGAGCAGAATGCGAGTTTCGTGTCACGTGGCCTGGTTTCCATGCAGGATCAACATGATTTTTGGGATGCTAAACCATTAAATTATTATTATAATTCCCAGCTTCCTCACAACAGTATAGCTGAAATAGAAAAATTAGCAAAAAACTTTCAGAAAAATCAAATAGTTTGGTTTAAACCCGCTTAAACATCAGGTAGTAACTCTTACTAGTGCGGTGCAACTGTAGCCGTAGTAATGCCTTTGCACACTATGTATGGATTTGGGTAGGAAAAAGTTCCTCCCATAACGACGTCCGGTATTGCCCAAAGGTGCATACACAATACGTGTGTAATAAATCATCAGTTGTGTTATCTAGCTTTGTGTTTAGCAGCTGTTTGTTGAAAATCACCTTGAACATACCGATAGTAACTTCATAGCTGGTTCATCTGTGCATGTATAAAAGAACATTTATACCAAATAAAAATAGGGTACCTTGAGTGAATCAATATTTAGAGACTTGAACAATCAAATCTTCTTTCAACTGTCGATGAGCCATTATGGCTCAATTCCATCCCCACCCCCTTGTTTCAACCTCGATGCTAAAAAGCGAAACGAAAAAATATCATTTATTTACAGTAAAGTATGCTATCTTTTTTACAGTGCACTTCTGTGAGTGGTGATTGTGTTGCAACTGTTGGGCAGCCCATCGCTACCAAGAACAAAACTGTGGACACTGTTTGGGGACACTGCAAGGTCATTTCCTTAAGTATGTATGCTGTGGTTAATTTATTTTATGGCAACTGAATTCTGAAATAAATCTAAGATTCAGAGATAGTTTCAATAAACAGTGCACGAAGTAGGTAGCCTCAAAAGTGGAGATTGTGTGTGTCTCAAAAATGCCGTTGATAGCTTAAGTCAACTTTGGGTATTTCAGCTTTCCGTACTCAAAAGGAGAAGGAAAAAAGCTGAAAGGAAAGAATTGAAATATTGACTAAAAACTTGAAATGCTCATCTCCATGATGATAAAAAAATGTTTGGGTTTCACCTATGCCAACAGAGTGCATGTATTTTGCAGACGTTGGGTATTGTAGTATGGGTTGCTGCACTTTTATTATAGCTGGAACGTTTGTTGCATGATTGTTTTACCTTAATCTTTGTAATTATGTTTAGATTTACACTGTTTATTTTTTATTGAACTTGTCTAATTTATACTGGTGGTATAGGAAGCATGGTTTAGAAATTAGCGTCAAAGTGACTTGGAATGGATGGCCCTAGGTAAGCCATGATTATGCATGCAACTGACCCCTAACTACTCTACATGCACACCGTTTTTAATTTGATCATGGATACAAGTAGTGGGATATAAAGAACGGTTTCTATACGAAACTTTCTTGGTCAGGGTTTGTTTTGGCTGTACCATCTTTATACTGTTCGAATTTTTCTTCTGTTTTCTTTATTGATTTTGTCTGTTGATCTCTACAATTTTCCAATTTACACTGGAGACTTTGGCAGCACGGTTTAGAAGTTAGTGTGATGATGCCCTTGAACGGCTGGCCCAAAGTCAGCCATGATCATGAGTACCAATGGCCCCTGACCATTCTGCACACTCATCATATTTCATTTCAGTCCTGGACAAGGGAAAGAAAAGGTGGCCATTGGTTCCTTACTGCTGAAGTATCCAATAGTATGTACAGTGTAGTCTTCTCTAACTTGCTCTCCTGCTTTCTTTTCTGATCATGACCCCAAAGAAGCCGAGTTCGTGTGTGTGGAAGTGCTGCCACCATCATCCACCCCAACCCGACAAAGAAACTGGTAGCTGTGACCTTGAGCTGAAGTGGGTGGGTAGTGGTAAGATGTTGGGTTATGGTCCGTCACCACAATTACATCTTCACCCAGTCTAATATAACTCTGGGCCTTTTAGGGAGTAACTCGTGGTGACAGTGGGGTTCTTGTTATGCAACGCCTCATCAGATGTGGAAGTGCAGACTGGTAGTGAAGAAAGAGTCTCTGCGCTCAATCGTTCACCTCGCTTTGCCGAAATTTGTCCTGCCTAGGGGTGGAAAAATTGAACTCCTCAGATCGGTCTTTCTCTTAATCGATCATAGCTTTGATTACCACTCATCCTATCAGTCCCAAGTAACTGCCCTAGTTCACGGTCTTGCACATAGAATTTCCATAGCTTGCCAACATTAATTGCATCTCTTACTTTCCCATACTTGCAATGGCATAATGCTCCAAGACCTAGCAACTGCCGATTTCAGTTGATAAATGCACCTTCCATGTTGGAATTCATGACAGTAGTAACCTTTGTTCTCTTGACATATATAAACTTCCTTCCACTACTGAAATGTGTGACTTTGGTATCTAGTTTTCCGGTGACCTGAAACCATCTCTCCACTGCAGGAAAATCCGTGCCTTAGCTTATTCTAGATCAGCCATTGTAAACCGTTGTTTTATCTCTGGTGACATCTCTACTAAGGTCTGGGCATTAAAGGTCTTCATGCATCCTATCCTTGAATATGCTATTCCAGTTTGGTACCTGGCTGGCGACATTGACCGTTTTAAGAAAGTCCAGTGCCATTTTAAAAACCACGGGTATGGTGAATGTCTGCTCCAAACTGACCTGGAATTGTTGGAGCTCTGTCTGCTTTGGTTTGGTCTAATCTTGGTCTTTAAGATACTCAAGGGCCTTGTCAGGGTTGATATCATATTTTTTGATTTGACTCCTTGCTTGAGGTGTACCAGGAGTCATGACTGGAAACTAGCTTTCCCCATCTCGCAGCTGAACTCTCGTCGAAACTTCTTTTCAGTCCGGGTTGTTCCAATCAGGAAAGGCCTTAGCAAGGAGATGGTTGGGTATTCCACCCTTGCTGGGTTTCTCCAACAACTTCTACGTAAGGAACCCCTTTAGAGGCATTTGAAATTCCCTTTATGATTAGTTGACTTTTTGATCACCTTTTCACCATTTCGTAGTACAGGAGCAGTTTTAAAGGGTTCACCCTTTCTGTCACCCATGAACGTCTGTGGTGAACTTGTTTATTTATTTATTTATTTATTATAATTGTTAGGTATTTTTTGCTATTTCTTCGTGTTACTGGAAAATGCCCTCAGAATTGAGTTTGTAAATTCATCGAGATGCCTTTAGCGCTGAACTCAGAATATGATTCTTCTTAGTCACCAGATCTCCTACCTGACCCCTTTCATGGCTGCTAAATTCATTGCCCACAGTTTGGTCAATTCCCACATGAGGTGCAAATAACCAGGGAGTAACCATGTGGTTAGTGGACTAGACCCATAAGTCGATATTTTTAAAGAATTGTCTTGTCACCAAGATTCAGCTAGATTCTGCTAGCTCGTCATTTTTCCGGCCTGGATTTGACTATACAATTATTTATTCGAAATTCGGCTAAGATTTGGCTGAAAAAAACCTTATACATTGTTGTTTGTACAGCTGAGCATAGAACTACAGGGGTATAATCGCTTATTACTGCATCCTACCTTGATTACAGCACAGTCTCTGCTATGTAAGTACTGTCGCCTGGTTTTGCGCTAACTGTCTGGATTCTGCTTAAACCAGGAATTTACTCTAAACTAACAAATTTTTTACACTTCTCAAACTGAACAGACAAGTTTATGCTAACATTCTTGATAATAGTTCGCTTTGTCAGCCTTCTTCTGACATTATTGTTATGACAATAACAAGCTAAGACCTTACAGTATTCTATGGCACCATCACAGACTCCGCAAAACAACTGCTTATTGTGTTGACATTTAGATTATGGAAAGCAATGTAGAGTGAGTTATGATGAAGTCACCTGTCAGTGTGTTACTATGATACAAGACGAAAGTGCCCAGCATTGCTTGCCATACACGGCTGCAACTGTAAGTTAAGCATTCTAACTAACTTTTGTTTGGAACGTTGATGGTTTTACAAACAATTAATAAGTTCGCAAAATTCGAGTCTTTTTGTCATTGATTTCCATACTTAAGACAACGACTGGTCTTTAGTGTGTGAAGCATACCATGCAGCCTTGCAACACATGGTAACTTGTTGGATTCGACTTAACCGTATTTTTTCCGGGGGCTGGCTTACAGCTTGCCGATTTTTTTATGGACGGGATTCAGCTTATGAAATATATTCTGCTGTGACGGCTAATGGCAGCGGCTTAGGGGTCTATCATAGACCGATGACTGAATTGCAAAACTAATAGTTTTCACATGATCCCCCAGTTTAATTTATGAACTGTAACATTGCTAAGTATCATCTTGATTCTTTTGTTCACCGAATCAGTGATCTCCGGTTGTAGCCTAAAAGGCGTTGAATAGTTTGCTTCAACCCCTTCCTCCTGATGGAAGTCCTGATAAGCCCTTGACTTGGAAACAGATCCACAATCCGATAAAATTCTTGATGGCCTCCTCCACCTCCTGAAGATGGTCCTCAAACACTTAATTATTTTGTGGAGCCGTAGCTGATCAAAGTGTCAGATCTCCGGCCATCTAGTTAATTCAGATACCTACATATACATAAACCAAAAGCCTGCCCTAGACTTTGCAACCGGCCCCATCAGATCACAAGAGGCCCTGGTCCACATTCTGCAATTGGATTCCACAACCTTCATTAATCCCCAGAAGTTTGCAAGTTACCCCTTTACACAACTTGCAAATCTAGCACATTTTAATGTAATTAGCACACTGCGTGGCATGCTGTCCAACATGCAGTGGTTCTTCAATGCTCTCAAAGTCTTAAAAGTTCTAAAATAGGAGTCCCAGATAAATTGTGCACCACTTCGACGTACTTGACTGTAGGACTGCTGAGATGAGCACGGTGAACATCCGTACTTGCATTCTGAACGTCCTGAGGCACAAAATATCAAACCACCAACCCATCCAGCATAGCATAAGTCCCTGTCGACACTGGTGGTCCCTGTCGATAGACGGCGGTGTTAGCTTCCTGGTGCAGGGCCCTGGATATGCGGCTTCCGGCCCTGCATCACCCGAGTGCCGCGCGGGGCTTTCTTTTCTGGGGAGCGCACCGCCGCGACTTCTTTTTTGCTCTCTATGGCAACTTCTTCCCTCCCCTCCCCCACAAAATCTTCTTCCCCCAAAAATTCTTCCCCTCCTCG
>JAHWFP010191483.1:23416-36510 GCA_023313725.1 Lithobius niger
GTGTCCCCCCCATCCAGTTTCAGATCTTGTTAATCTGGCATTGTGTGACTTTGTTCTTTTGCCGAGCAGTTCGAATCATCTGCAAAGTGGGAAAGTGAAGTAAGTTAATGTACAACATTTTTACATTAGCACTCCCACTTTCCGTGCATTCCACTATGAATAAAAGTATGCCCGCAGCCACCTTCATCATACACGGCACAAAGGGTGCGATGCCTGCATTCAATTGCTCCCGTGGTCTGTGTGCCAATATCATCGGTGCAACTTGAGAATGAGACCCCTTTCTTTGCCATGGTGGTCGAAGGTTGCTTGAAACCCTGGTGAAGTATGCTAGCTGTTGTTTCCACTGAATATTTCTTGCCCTCGTGGAGGTCTATCTGCAGTGCATGCTGCGCAGGTATCAGAATCCTGAAATTGTCTTCCGATGGTTGCCATTTGGTTCCGTGTTGGTTGCTCAGCTCTCTGGTGCTGTCCCACCGACAATGTCTCCACCCCATAAAATATCATGTCCAGCAGCGCCAGAGTCTGATATGGCTTGTTGATGTTGGCCCCTTTCTGCTGATCCCATATCATTAGTCGGTTGCTAGTAACCTGCTAAAAGTTCACTTGAGAGTGCTAACCTACCGAAGAAGGGGCTTCCATGTGGAAGTTAATTTACTGCCCATCCTGAGACCATTTTGGCCTCCTGAGGTTGGCTGTCTGCTGTTGGTTCCTCCTCGTCATAAATTCTGGAATTGTAGGCCATTTAGTTCTCCTTCCCTTTCGTGTGGATGACAGTGAAGTCCATCCCTTGCCGTTGAAGTACCCAACTTGCCACCCAATTGGGTAGTCTCATTATCCATTTGATAGGCAAGTGATATGTCTTGAGGAAGAAGTGAGTATTATCTACGAAGCCCCGGGACTTCCCAGTGTTGAAAATCACTGCAGTAAGTTCTATCTCCATTGCTGAACATCTCGATTCTGCTTGGTAAATGTGACCGGTTTTAACTCTTGATCTGGTGCATGTTGGGAAAGTATTGTTAAAACTCCCCTGCAACTTGCACATTTACACATTCATCAATCACACATTCATCAATCCAGATCCACTTTGTGTCTTCTTTCAGTACACTGGATAGAGACATTGCAGTAACATGGAAGGAAGGTTTGAACTGCCTGTAGTAACCATACAGACCCAATAATCGTCTCAATTCTTTTGAGTCCCTTGGATGCTGATAATTTCCTGATGACATCCAAATTCTCTGGCCATGGGTGAATGGTCCTAGGCTTTAATAGATGCCCTAAGTATCGGAGTTCCTGTACACAAAAATTAACTCTGTTGACCATCACGCTGGGTTCCTGCAACTTCTGTAGTACCTCCTGCATATTCTTCACAAGCTCCTGATATGTCTCAGAAAAGATGCAGAGCTTGCCCACTTAAAATACACAGATGCTATACAAACTATTACCCAAAACAGTGTGTCCATGAGGCTCGTAAACCAAGCCAGCACATTCTTCAGCAAAAAAGATAAAAAATTGAGGTAAAAACTACGACGAAAGGTTTTGAATCTGGTAATCTCGTTTGATTTTTCTGAGAGAGCTATCTGTAGGCATCCCCCCTCTCAAATCCAATGCTCTGAAGTATTTTGCCCTGCCCAACATGTCGAACACCTGGTCAGTACTGTTGCATACCAACCCATTGATAAGGGTTTTGCGGTTCATGGAACGAAAGTCAATGCAGAGGCATTTTGACTCGGGGTTCCAAATCTTTTGGGATCAACACTGGTGGAGCACTCCATGAGCTCATGACCCTAGATAGCCCTGATATAACCAAACTCCAAGATGATCCTCCATAATCTTCTGAATGCGAAGATTGGCTGCCCTGTAAGGGATCTGGATAGATTGTGTCCCAGGTTCCAATTCTAGGTGATGCTCCATTAGATGAGCTTTACCCAATATTGATGTAAGAACATTAAGAAACTGTAGCAGGGAGTCTCTGATTTGTTCCTTATCTGTTAGAGAACAATGTGCCTTCTCGATGTGTCCCTCAATGACTTGTCAATCCTTTTTTGCGTGTTTACATTGTGTTTCCATGGATGCTTCATTCCAAGTGAGCACAAGTCCCGGTTCAAGTTGAGTAGCAAAGGGCCGGGTAAGACCTGTTCCCACCCTTTACCCATTGTTCCTAATGTCCATGACAATGCCACTCTGAAACATGAAGCCCGTCCTTGGACTAATTCATGTGATACTCCTGGCAACACAAAAACAGGGAGGGTTGCTTCACCATGTGTTTTCCTCCGTTCCATGTAAATAAAAAAGCCTCCCCCCCCCCCTTGGATGTGGCCCCTCGCCAACAAAATAGTTATTTTCTTGCTGTGGTAGATGACGAGTCCTGTGGCCTGCTGTTTGGCAACCATGACATCATTAACAGTCGTGGAGATTTCCCAAATCTAGAAGTCCTGTAATGTGTATCCCAACCAGTTTAAGATAAGATGGAGTAACAGCCAGTATCGCGCACAAGAAAAAAGGCCACTATGTTTCAGGAGGTCAGCCTCCCATCTTCAGGTGAAAATAAAACATATATGAACACATAAAAATTCATGGCTATATCTGCCGAGTCACCAAAGCCATGCAAACAAACCAGTTTAGGCATAGTCCAGGACTAAAACATTTAAAATATTTTACATACCAATTTATAAGTGTTGCCAGATGGGTGCTCGGAAATTGGATGGTTTCAGCAGAAATCACAAGGTGGTGGTGATGTTCTGAACGAATGGCCAGGTCCAAATTACATAGCGTAATTTAGGTAGACGGCATTTTATTTAACTTGGTAAATTTGTTAAGTTGTAGATTATTGATGACAGGAAAATATTCTTTTATAAATTTGCTTTCTGGAATTAAATGGTTGTAATGAGTGATTCAAGCTTTTTTTCTAGCCATGGTGTTTTTCTCTGTGAAAAGTATTTTGGTCCTATTCAGGGGTGGTGCATGCCCTGCTGAGAGCTTTTAGGGGGAGATTCCTGTTTTGAAACAGGTTGAATTATTGAACTGGATTTAGCACGCAATTTGAAATTGGGTTTGTGGGAATTGAGACATTCATGTAGCCTTTGCAGGATCTGGCCTATATAACTGGTAATTACTGGTATACGATATACCGTACTTTTATTTTGATTTGATCTATTTTTGACTATTTTCCGTCATTTTCCGTCGAAATAGTAAAAAAAAATAGATCAATGCAAAATAAAGAATACATAAATCATGAGGTAAACAGTAAACAAACAAACACTGCATTAAAGACTGGCCTTGTGTGAATACAAGAGACACCATCTCAGAAAGAAATACAGATAAATGCACAGACTGGAATTGGAACCCAGAACTTGTGACATACTAGGACGGGAGCTCTAACCAAGGTTGAATAGCTTCTAGGCTTGGCAGGACCCTGTACTCCGTAGCCAGGATCTGCTACTGCAGTGCTGTGGTTACAACTCTCAGCCTAGTATGAGGGAAGTCCTGGGTACTAGTCCCAGTCGAGTTAGTTGTATTTTCTTTCTTTCTGAATTTAGTTTATCTTGTATGCTAACAAGTCCAGACTTTAAAGCTGACTGTTGTCATCTCACACGAAATTTACAGGATTGTCTTCTCTTATATTGATTTCCTTTTGGTATTGCAGAGGATCCCTTGCCATATCGTGGACCTTTCACTTTCTTAAAAATACAAGTGGATACCCGTAAGAGTTTCTTTAAAGCTTTTGCTGATAAGCTTGGCAAAAACTCGTCGCTTTATAGGTTGCTGGAAGCAGAGATAGGCAGGCGCCACGTTTCTGATGGCAATGAATTCGCCGAAAAGTTTGGAGTTATGGTACGTACTTTTGAAATTACATTTTTAAAATTTATTTAATCCTCATACTGTGTGGCTAGTTTGGTAGCGTGAGACGACAGCGATTAAGTCAGTGAACCTCACTAAAACTAAAATTTTATGAAAATGAAGACGGTTCTTTTATAAAAGTGCTGTAAATTAGCAGCACTGAATTGTGCTTAAGATTCTGGTCAAGTTAATTCAATACACCATGAGCTGCCACATGTACCCTCTTTAGACACATTACTGCAATATTATTGCAGTATTGAAGGGACCTATATGATCCAAATGAGATACATGTACATTTTTCTTAATGCTCCATATGAAGTACAGTCAAAAGGCTTTTTCATATCCTTTCTAACAAATCCATATTTTAATGTGGTGGATGGCAACAAAATATTCCGCTGTATTTCAGGGACTATTTTACGGGTGTCATGCCAAATTGCCAAATTAGCATGCCAAATTAGCATGGAACTGTATGTTCGACCATTCATATCTGGTTCATTTAAGAGCAGGTCCGTTGACTGCATGGCAGAGAGACAAAAGTGCTGGCATTGGGTGAGGAGCGGATCTGTAATCTCAATCAGTTTTGGTCGTCTGTATCCCAATGCCACCCATTGAGCGTGCTGGGAATTCAGTCAGCAGCGGTTATCGGACTGGAAAAACTTTAAAAACTTTACCACATCCTCCTATATCTATTGTTCACAATTTTTAGTCGTTTGTCCAGTAGCAATTCAGCGGTAAATTGCGTCACTTATGCCTGCCACAAACAAGACTCGTGCTCAAACATGGATTAGATCACCTATTCACGCAGAAATAGGGCTTAAATTCTAAGTCAGCTAAGATGAATGCTGCGGGTCTGCATTTTCGCTCAAGGTCTTCCATTATATCCTAGCTTACCTTGACTTCATGCGATCCAGTGACGGAGGGATTTCGTCATCGAACGTACTCACAAGAATAAAGGCTAAGCAGACCAACTTCTAATTTAGCATGGGATGTATATCCTAGGATTAAAACAGAATATCGTTTTAAAAGTGATGTACAGCAAGGGATTGATTCATGGTAGATTAATAGAGCATTCTGTCTGGACTTCACGTGGAGTAATGAGAATAACTGGTAGAAATCTCGTTGCGGGGTATGTCCTTTTAAACGTGGCTTCCATTAACAACGAACACGAAAACGTTAGTTAGAAATAACGACCAATTTCAATTGCAGGGATCAGTGAGGGATAATGGTAGTGTAGGAATTCACAGGGGGCATTGATTTTAGCAAAAGAAAGCATCCCTTAGCCAAGCAAAAGGGGAAAATGCACTAGCCGAGATATGGAACACGCCATAGAAAAAGGGGGTCACCGTCGAGACTTCCTATCAACGACAGTGGTTTATGTTGCAAAAATACATCCCTCATAAGAAGCTGGAAACCTAGAACATTGTCCAAATTTAATTCAGAGCCCTTAATAAATATGCTAAGTTCACTGTGTTTGAAAAATGGGCTAAATTATTTTTTTTTAAATGTGGAAAAACGGGTGTCCCACAATGCACTGTTTTTAGTTGGCGAATTGACATCAAGGTGGCCTTGTCTTTGTTATTTTTATGGTGAGTACATGAGATGTGTGTCCTTTTATAGTGTTTTGAGCGTATTTTAATGTGCCGTATATGTCCTTTTTAGCTTTCTGGCAAAGAATTCGCTGTGATTCGAAAATTATATTGGTGTTTTGATTTCTACACTTCAATTAAAAAACTATACTGCCAAGTTAAAAAGGGGTTTCTGGCATAATTCGCTTTGCCATCTTCAAATCGTGTGCCTAATAATAATTGCTAAAACATTGGGATGCATCTATCCAACTGTACTGCCTCTCAACGATATTATCAATATATGTAGACGTTCTGTATAAGGTAAAAACAAAGTGACAAAGTAGACAAAGATCGATCGGACAAAAGAATGTGGCAGATCAATGAGTATCTTACTGTTTTGCCCTTTAATTAAGCTTTAAACATCACACACTAAATAACTTATTTTTTATTGAAATCACATGTCAGAGATTTGAATGCATAAACTCGGAATCACTACTCAGATTCCCCTGTTGTCTGAGCTGAATCTCTAAAACCATAATGAAGGTTTCCTGAACCCACTGTGAAGGCAAAGTAATCGTGGCCAGGACGTATTAAACAGAAAAAGGAACACAATAGTTTCTAATATTTCCGAGGAATAAAAACAATCCTTGTTCCCTGGAACCACAAAACAAACTCCCAAAACAAGAAAGCACCTGTATAAAGTTTCACACATTACAAATGCTCACACAAAATAAACGTAGTCACTCACACGAAACATAATTAAAACAAAAACCAACAAACACACAAAAAAATCTGAAATAATAAAACGCCTACGTAGTGCACAAATTAATCACCAACACATATTCACAGACATAGCTCAATTCAAACGCAAATTGCGTTCACTTTCTGTTATTAACAATTCCATTTTTCCTGGAATTGTAGTTCAAATTATAGTTCGTTTCGTTCGTGTGAACTCTAATCCATTCTTTAATTGTGAGACCTCACGGCTGTGAGTTACATGGGGATGGGAGTTCTAATACTATTTTATGCGACAAAGCCATTTTTTGTTTGGTTAATACAAGAAGGTTATTAATCTACAAGACTGAGCTGCACCCGTATTAAATTAGGTGTTTGGCTAGCCACACGGCCGGAAGTGAAATGCAATGGCATCTCTGAGAATTGTATAAGTTGGCATTAAAAAAACATGTATTTTTACGATGAGCAATGATGCTGCAGAAAGACCGCAAATCAAGACATATTCCGTAAGATGTTTTTTTCTGTGGTTTGCGTAATTGCGAATTAACTTTATTTCACTTTCTGACGCCAATTTTAGTAAAAGACGAATTCAACACATAATTTATTTTCTATTTCTTTTACAGTGTTTAAAGGCCAGTGAACACATTTTAAGTGTCAACCTAAACCTAGAATTTAGATGCTCTTACCAGTTATTAGCCATTAGATTAGAGTCAACAAGAGGAAAGGGAGAGCATAGTAATTGATCACTGGAGTGTTTTTCCTTTGTCGTTAATATGTTATTTTATATTTTGAACTACAGCAGCATCGTACCCGGCTTCGCCTGGGGGTTTGTTTGACCCGTTGTTGTTTCCCAGTATTTGCTCGGTGCTGCCTGATCGTTCACTGCAATAGTCGATTATTGTTTGTGTAACACCCTCCCCTTTCTGCCAATCCTCTCCCGCCCCTCTCCCAACCTCCTTTTATCCCGTCCTCTCCCTCTCTTCCTCTTTGTTTCCTTCCCTTCCTCCTCTTTGCTATACGTAGTTGAATGTGGATGGTTATTTGAATTAATAGAAATTCTCTTTTAGGTCGAGTTAATGCGTAATCGTATGCTTGATGGTAACAGCTCACCTTTCCCCACACCCAGTCTTTCGCTGTGGCTTAAGCGATGTCTACCATGTGAAAAGAAGTGTGCACGACGTTACGTAATACTTGCCTTTGAGATTAACACGGTGTTTGGTTAGAAGGACAATTGTTAGAACAAATTGTTAGTCGAGGCAACAATGTGCCAATTTCAACTACTTTTCAGGGCAACAACGTCCCAGTTTCAACTTCAAGCCAAAGAATTGACACACTCGCACGTTTTCATTGTTCCCCTTCTGGGGGTCGTCGTTGCGGTTGCTTCATTTTTGCTATGAGACTTTGGTTTATAATGTAAGGTTTGAATAAACTAAAATTCATGAAATTTGAATAAATTTATAACGTGTTTTTACACAAATTTAACCCTCGTTTATTCCAAAAATCCCGGGCTTTAGGCAGTTACAATCCGGGGATTTTCTGGACTAAAGAATGGACGGGATCCCGGGACTGGATGCCTTAACTACGGCTGAAGCTTGGCCTAGCCGCCAATAAATAATGCGGCTTAAGTGAGAATTTTATGTACCGTATAATTAAAACAATGTTGGTTTATTTGTAACTTCTTAACGTCCAATACAAACCTGTAGATCGCCGCATTATATCACTTTAGTTGTATTCTTTAGTTACGATGCTACTATGTAGGCTTATACAATGGCAAGCTGTCGACGCGCCATTAAGCCTCATCTCCCCCCCCCCCCTTATACAATTCGTTTGCATGACGTGCTGCTGAGAAAGAAAATAAAGAAACACTTCAACATCTCAGGTTGTAGGCGCTTTCTGCCAAGCACGTTGCTCTCTCTTTCCACCTGTTTAGTTCGTATGAAACTTGCGTGGATTTAATTCAATTTCAGTGTAAAATCCGTGTATAAAAACTTGATATGGGATGATAGAGACTATCGTCTATGAGCCCAGAAAAATTGATCCGATTCAGAAAATTTGTTGTCGTACAATGGGACGAAAAGTAGGGTAGTTCTAGCGTTTCATCAAGCAAATAAATTATTTTTTTAATATTCATCAAAATAATAATGCCCTTACCAATGCAAAAACCATCCCAAGTATCCACATTTAAGCTGTAATTTAGCCGAAAATAATGTCAACCGAAATTGGTCGAATTCATTTCCAGCTCGCCTAAAATTCGATGAATTTTTTCACATGCTACTGAATATTGAAAAAAAAATATGGCTTCGGGAACTATTCTCAGCTAGTTTCATCACATTGGTCAGAGTTCAACCTCGTGTCCTCTTTACTCGGAGGCCATAACGCAATACATTTGCTGTGCTTGCATCCCTACGAAACTCGTACAAAGTGTTGTTTTCATCGCTGTAAAAGATATGGACTTTGAATGTATGATTTATCTACATATTTTTCTCCCGTTTAGTTTTATTTCCATGACGATTTCGACATTCCTTGTCAGTATTCTGCCTTCAGCCAAATGCAAACAGTTTACAAAGGATATGCTAGCCAAGTATACTTGACTAAAAAACATGTAAGTATGGTAATGCAAATTTTAGGTATGGAATGTAAATGATACGAAACAGCACAGCATTCGTTGCAACCACTGTTTTCAAACAAGCCAGCAGCAGAAGATCAATGTATTTTTAAACTTAATTCCAGCTATTACTATTTATAATTTCAGTGCTGGCTGTAATTAAATCTAGCTGTATGCTGATTTTTTAAGCACACCCTCATGTCCATGAAAACAATGATTGGAAAATATGAAAAACCTAAAAAATAGCCTATAGATGTGCTACTAACACTCGGGATAAGGGTAAGGTAACAAAAACATGTCTCCTGAGCAGATACCAAAAAAGTTACGAGTGAGCCACAAATATTATTTACTGTAACCAGGAGATAATAAAATCCATAAGGACGTGACTATATATATTCCTTGTAATTATGCGGCCCCTTATGACGTCTGACCGGAACAAGGTAATTTTAGTTTTTCAACAAATTTTTCAATTTTGTTAAAAAACTAAAATTACCTTGTAGCCTTTTAGTTCACACAAAAAAACATAAAAGTTAAGAAGCAAACTAAAACACTTTCGTCGGATTTAATATTACATTAGTATTAAAAAACTTTTGCGTATAAAATAGAAATGTAAGCCATAAAAACGTAAAGCTATAAAGGAACACACACAATAAAAAGTCATGTAAGCCATCAGCATCATACGTGTAAAAGAATATTCCACCGTTCCAAAAAAAGGTGGAGTTGCATTTACAACTGTTAGCACGACGCTGAGGGCTCACATGTCTTTTCTCGTATTAATTCCTTCAGAGCATTACATTTTTTTAAACACTTATATCCGTATTTTACACGCTTAAGCATTGTTTAATTACTTACCATTATCTGTTATTTTTTTATTGGAGATATATCATTTAAATAACTAGAATTTAGATTGAATGCAAGGCAAGGGATAAGGAAAATATGATCACACAAACGAAGTTAAATGACTTAAATGAGAAAAACGAGATTAGAGAAAATTATGAAGTGAACGAGGTTACTATTCGGGATTCGTGTATCCGTAGACCACACTTAGGACTTAACTGTCTCATTACTTACATTATTACTGCTTAATATAAAAATTTAAACAAAGTGAGGGAATTTGTGTTTTTCGTCAACAAATAGTATTGATTGAGCGGCGAGATCAAGGTGAAAAGTCGCAACAACAACATAAGGATCTAAATTTTAAACCATAGAAATTTAAAATGGGTTCATTGGTCCAATCCTTAAGGGCTAGCACAAAATCTCAAATAAAGAAACAACAAGAATATTGTAGTCAAGTAAAATAGCGTTCAAAAGGCTCTAGTCCTTTTATGGTATCGACATTTTAAGGTATAAAATTTCAAATCGGCTCATTGGTTCGATCTTTAGGTGAGAGCAAAACTGTTCTTGTTGAGTCAAGAACTTTGCTTTCACCTACAGATCAAACCGATGAAGCTATTTCCCATTTTTATAGCTGATGATGAAGATATTAACATGTTCCAGGGCATTTTGGACGTGAATACATGCTGGATCCAAGAAGAAAAACAACAAAAATTGGTTGAACACTTTTTAATGTGACTACAATTTTCTTGTTGTTGTTATTTTTATTGGGGAAATTTTGCTCTCACCTACAGATCGAACCAATGAACCGATTTCCCGTTTTTATAGCTTATAATGTAGGCACTGAAAAGGACAAGGGCCTTTTGAATGGTATTTTAGTGTAACTACAATATTCTTAACCCAATAAGACAACAACAACAATACTGGTGAACGATATTTAATGTTGCTACAATATTCTTGTTGTTGTTATTCTTATTGGAGAAATTTTGCTCTCACCTAGATGTCGAGCCAATGAACCAATTTTGAATTTTTATAGGCGAAAATGTATACAGTATTAACAAGGACCATTAAATTTTAAACGCTATTTTAATGTGACTACAATTTACTTGACTCATCATTAACAACAACAAGAATATTACAGTCACATGAAACTAACGTTCAAAGTCCCTGGTGCTTGATAGTACCTAAATTTCCAGATATAAAAATAGAAAATCGATTCAATGGTTTAATATCTAGGTGAGAGCAAAATTCCTCTTCGCCCCCCCCCCCCCCAACAAAAATATTGTAGTCGTATTAAAAAGAATTCTAAAGGCCCTCTGTAGTCCTTGTTATTACTACATTTTACGCTGTAAAAGCCGGTTCATTGTTTTGATCTGTGGGTGAAAGCAAAATTTGCCTACCAAGAATAACTATAACAACAACAACAAAAACAACACCAATCATATTGCACTCACAATAAAATAGCGTTAAAATGGCAATGACCTTATTCATACCTGTGGTTTAGGCTATAACAGTTAAAAATTGGTTCATTGGTTCAGTATCTAGGTGAAAGTACAATTTCCCCAACAAGAATTACAACAATATAAAGAATATTGTTATCATATTAAATTGGTGTTCAAAAGGCCCTGATCCTGGTTAATACCTAAATTTTAATCTACAAAAATTGTAAATCGTTTCACGGGTTCATTCTCTAAATGAGGGCAAACAGTACCGACAACAACAACAACAACAACAACAACAACAACAACAACAACACAACAAGAAGAAGAACAAGAAGAAGAAGAAGAAGAAGAAGAAGAAGAAGGAAAAGAAGAAGAACAAGAAGAAGAAGAAGAAGAAGAAGGAAAAGAAGAAGAACAAGAAGAAGAAGAAGAACAAGAAGAAGAAGGACAAGAAGAACATAACAACAACACAACAACAACACAACAACAACAACAACAACAAAACAACAACAACAACGCTATTCTGGGATGACAAATTGGATTGATTGTTGTCACTAAAATTGTTAATGTAAGGAAATTGTTATAACACTACCCCAAATGTCGAATTTCGCTGTCTGTATCAATTCTGGGGGCAACGATATGGTTTCAAAGTTTGACGTTTAACATGGAATTTCATGCTGAGGTTTACCATTTATAATACTAAATTTAAGATTCATTAAATGACGGATTAATAATTTCATAACGATGTTAGCACTTAAAGCTACTTAGTTACATTGCGACTATTTTCTGTATTAAACCCCGGTTTAAGGATTACGAAGTAACGCAATATAATAGTGTGGTTTAATAACCACATTAACATCTAACATCCCAAAACACTAAATTGTATTAATGCTTCAATTAATGACAACCACCGATGATATAATAGCAAGATTAATATTTATACCCAATGTCGACTGGCTTCCTGATTGAAACTTGAAAAATAAATAAATAAAATGTTTGGTGGTGACAACAGGTCTGGAAAGGGTCCGAGGACCAGACTCATGATAAAAAAAGACCCAGGATTTGTATGTTAAGTGCTATGCTCAGGTCTTTTCAGAAAATCAGTCTAGTTTGCCATGTCAACTAACCTATTGAAGGTTTTTACGGAGGAGACTGAAACAGTTTCACCAGTTAGTGACTTCCAGACTTGAATTACATGTATGGCAAAGAAATTCTGTCTACAATTTAGTTTGTGTTTTGGGATGACAAGCGTATAACTGTTACCCCTTGTTCGTGTTACATTGCTGTTTTAGAAGAATGGAACATTCATTTGGAGTTCACTGTGAAGAATTTTTTAACTTAAGACTAAATCCGTTTTTAATCTACGAAGCTTCAAGGAGTCAAGCTCAGATGCTTGAAACGCGTACCATAAAACATATTTTTCATGCCCAGTAGAGCCTTTGTGAAGCATCTCTGACCTGACTCAATGTGGTCAATATTCTTAAGCAAGTCGGGGGGGGGACCAAACAAGGCTAGCATACTCTAGAAGTGGACAGACATATACTTTATATGCACTTAAGTTGATTCGGAAATTCCCAGAGCAGAAACAGAAACAACGTCTGCCGATCGAGGATCTGCAACCAGGACCATAGAGTTACAGTGGACCGTGGATTTCAGATCCAATTGCAAACATAAACCTAATTATTTTACATCTTTCGTTGTTGGTAATTGTTCATTGTGAATGATAAATGGGAAAGTTACTGGTCCCGATATGCAGTCTCTTAAATTTTTCATTTGAAATTGGCATTTGCCAAGTTTCCGCACAGGCAATAACAAAGTTGATTTCAGATTGGAGTAAGCAACTTTATTGGATGCTAATTATTGCTGAATGCGGTTTTAATTCATCAGCGAATTTTTCCTGGGATGCATTAGTTGGATTGCAGAATAAATTGTTCAGTAAAAGCACAAACACATGAGGAATACAAGATGCGGATTTTGGATCGACTTCATAAACTGGGCAATCAAAGCACAAAAACAAGTACGCTATATTTCTACCCTCACATGGGGGCCATCATCAGGCATAAACACACACTGCAA